>CM077097.1:122630695-122915402 GCA_039513925.1 Platanthera zijinensis
AAAAAGTAAACAAAAACAACAAGTGAAAAAAAATATTTTTTGACGTGGAAAATCCGGAAATGGTGAAAAACAACGTGACCGGATCTGTGACGGGCTAAAATCCACTATTTCGTTGGAGTTTACAAGAGTTAAAATAATTTCTCGGCGGGTGACATGCCACCTCTCCGTTACAATATAAAGTATGAAAACAGTAAAAAAAAACTAAGTCCTTGGAGTCTGGATGAGAGCGCTTCAGTGGGGAAAATCGCCAAGTACTCGGAGCCTTGATGGAAGCTCCCGCTTAGTCGGAGCCTTGATGAGAGCGCTCCTGTGGAGAAGGTGATGTAGGGTAGGATGTGTAGTGGACTCCTAGAATGCAAACTAGTGACGTGAGGGGAGGACTCACCCTAATCGTGGACTATATGCGAGACAATATTATTTAGGCGTGTTAATCAACAAAAGCAATAAGACGATATAATAACCATTGCATTCATTCATAAAGGGAAACAATTTTCTTTGAGCGATTTAGGCAATAGCTTTCCTCCGCATGGAGGGCTAGAATTGAGCGCGCGGCGAATCAAGCGTCCTGCAAAGTATGAAGTTTACGGGCGAATACAACGTGCTATATTTCCTATCAATCACAAGTATCCACAACGTGCACAATATTTTATACCAACAATAATAAATCCCCATAATACAAGTACAAAATCTAAAATTTAAAACAAGGGCTACTGCGAACTCAAGCAAAACTGAAATCTTTGGAGGAAAATTAGGCTTCCGGGTGGTACGAGATGGGATCGGGTAAGGGAGGGTGGTTCCACGGAAGGAGGGAAGTTGGGGAATGGCTACGGGGAGAGAAAGGGGGGGGGGGCTGGCTGGCGCCGGGATGGATCCGGCAAGATCTGGCCCGGTCTGGACAGATCTGGCCGGATCTGTCCAGATCCGGCTGTAGGGGGGAAAAGGGGGGTGCGGCTGGGATTGGAGGGGTTGGTCGGCGGCAGTAGGGGGCTGGAGGGTGGCTGCACGTGGGGAAACAACGGGAAAAGCGAACTGGGCGGCGGGAGGGTTCCGACAGCCCAAAAACGGGGCGGACAGGGGTTTCCGACGGCCCAAAACTGGCGGACAGAGGGGGGGTTCGGCTGCTAGAAGAGGCGGGCGGTAAGGGCTGTAGGCAACGACAAGATTAAGGGAGGGAGGAAAACAAGGAGACTTACCCCAAGGCGTCGGCACCAAGGGCTCCGCGGCGTCGGCACCGTGGATTGACCACCGGAAGCAAGGAAGAAGACTTCTCCAAACTTTCAGCAATGAAAAAATCCTGCAGCCCTAATATTGCTATTTATAAGAGAATGAGATTAGGGCAACCGGAATCGACGGCTATGATTCGCCGGCGGTTCCGATCCCATAAGTACATGAAATAATATCCAAAATATAAAATGTCATATATGAAACTGAGTCTAAACGACGAGCCGGACACATCCGCGGTGGCGGATCGCCGGTCCGATCAAGCCCGTCGACGCGAATATACGAAGGTGGGGTCCGCCTTGCGCCGAGATGCGCCCGATGGTCCCCCATCAGAAGGATGTCGTGCCTTGGAAGCCTTGAGATGCCTTCGCACTAGAGAAAGAGCGGCGCGAATTCCGAGTGGAGAAACGATCTTAGTCCCACATTCTCGTCGGAAAATTTCAGAATTCTCTTTAGCCTTCAGAGTTGCTTGTCTTCAAATGAAGATCTGGGGGACTATTTATAGTTTTCTGGAGGGATATGCTGATAGTTGCGTCAGGACGAAATTTGTGCTGACTAATGTCGTCGCTAGGTTTCAGTCACCTGGATCACCAATTTTAGCCAATTGACAAAAGTGCCCCCGGGCGGTCCATGCAAACTTCGTCGCATATATAGTCTCTAACACGGATAACAGTTCTTGTTTCTATGGTTGCTTTGCACGTGTAGGGATGGAGTCTTACTGTGTATTGTAGATGAATCATGTGTTGCTGGCATTTCATCATCGTAGGTCGCTGTTCTTGTACTATCATTTTGGAGATTGGCGGTAGTGTCATTACTTTGTTGGCCTCGCCGGATATTCCTACGTCGGGCAGTATTTGATTCATGCCGGTGCTACATTTGATGTATATATTGACGGACTTCCTCTAGGTCGAGAAGTACGCACTGCTGCATCTTGTCGGTTTGTAGTCGATGCATGTATTGGTGGCCTTCCTCTCCATCGAGGTGTTGTAGGGGGTAAGAGGGTTGTGTTTGCTATTGTTTGTCTATCTTCTTCAGGTCCTGTATTTGACATGCATGTCATTTGTAGAGGGTTGTTAGTGGAAGTACTGCACATTGTGATAGTTTTTTTGGAATTGCAAACATGGAGCATCATATTTTGGGATAAGGTGGTCTATACCTGGATGGGAGGCACTGTGTTGACTATGTTTTAGTCGACGTCGTTGAGTTCATACTGTTTGTTGTTGCGTAGCAACTGCAATATGAGGGACGCATTTTTTTTGTAGTCGCAATTGCATGTGCATATAAGTTGAAACGTAGTAAAACCTTGTACAGTTGGTTGGGAAGGTGGAACTGAGGTTTGAACAGTGGAAGTTGCGTTCGGTAATGGAACTGCATTGTTTTATGGACGTTAACTGGATGGAGAGTTTGAGTTTACGTTTATTTTGAGTAGTTTAAAAAGTATGGTTCATTGTAGTTTACCTAACGTGTACGCATTAATGCTTTGTCGAAATCCGTGGAGTTGTCTTCTTCGAGCATTAGTTGCCTCACGTCGCTCTTGAGTTGATGCGTACATAGGCGGTCGTCCACTTCGGCGACGTGTTACAGTTGGTAAGTTGGTTGCATTTGTCATGTTTGACCCGTCCTGTTGTTTCCTTGAGTTAAGCTCGTTGTGTTGATCTGTCGTTGACATTCTGGAGGTGGAGCTGAGTTTCTGTTATACTTTTGACCCAAGCCGGCTTTAAAAATGATCTGTACTTAGGTATTGAGAATATGAGAAATGTTAATTGTAGAAAATGATGATATGATATGCTGCAAGCCTGCTTAGTAAAATGATATTTCATTTAGTTTAATGAGAATTTGTGCACATAAGGAAAATTTTAGCTTCATAATTTAAGAAAATATAGTTTTTTAATCAGAAGGGAAACACCAGCATTTCTTATTGCTACTAAAACACACGAATCCTCACAGGCACTCATAAGAAGCATAATCAAATATTGACATCATATATAAAAACTAAAATAAGACACTTTTTTTCTTAATCAATATGACAATATCTGCGTGGCAACAATTAAAGTGTTGGAGAGCATAGCAGACCTATCAAAAGGTTTCAGTCAGGTGCTTGGTGTTTCACTTTCACTCTCGATCTCTAAAAGAGAACAATGAAGCAAGGTCTAAGAGTATACGAGAACTATAAAGCACGGAATTATAAATTTAATGTACAAACTACTGAATTTGGACACAATTTCATAGATTGTTTTCTTCCTTGCAATGGAAGCTTATGTGACTCCCAGAAACCTCAGAACACCCTAAATGTGCAGATGTACACAAATTTGATATGTAAATAGAAGGAGAAGATTACTCTCACAACAAAATATTCCATCTCTTCATTTGAGCGAAAGCACACATACAAACTTGGTTTTTTCTTATGCTTGTGTGTGTGCGTGCGGTGGCTCGTTGGGGGGGGGGAGGGTGTCCCGCCTAGCAAAGCTGATGCAGGGCGAATCTATAGGCGGCGGTAAATCTGTGACCTAACCCTACATGCTATGCAAAAGTCCGACAGTTAGATCACAATTGGATAATAAATAAAATCATCTCACGCAAATAATTCAAAAGCAAGCAAGAATAATTTATTTGGGCAAAAACAAGCTTAGGCTTTCCTCCGCGTGGAGGGTCAAAGCTAGAGCGCGTGGCGAATAGACCCTTCCTGCAGTTAGAGATTTATCAAAGAGCAAATAACATAAAAACTATAATCTCACGCAAGCACTTAATATCCAAATCATGATAATGTTTACAACCAAAAACCAATACAGAACAAAATACGAATAATAGGGCTGTTGTATATAAAACAAATCTGAATATTGGAGAGCTCAAAGAGGGGTTCCGATGATTGGTGGACTGGATCGGGTAAGGGGAAGGCTGGTTGGGGGATTAGGAAGGCTGGATCAGAGAGGTAAGTGGCTGGATCTAGGCTGAAATGCCCAAATCTGGACAGGTTTGGTGATGACCGGTTGTTGGGAGGTGGATCCACGTGATGGGGAGTATCAGAAGCAAATAAGGAAAGACTTAACGGCTAGTTATGGCTGGAAAGAGGGCAGATTTGGACTGTTTGGGGCTGAAAACAGGAAGGTGGCTGTTTAGGGTTGTGCGGGTAGGCGGCCTGGAAGAGGGGAGGAGGAGGAGGTCTCGGTGTGAAAAGTAACGGATGAACAGTGCAGAGGTGAATAGTGCTCGGATGAACAGTACGCCGGTGAATAGTACTCGGGTGACCAGTGCCCGTGAACAGTAGCTTTTGTTTCCTGGACAACAATGGTGGATTGGAATTTGGGGGTTGTAGGGGCTGCGGATGAGAGTTTTGGAGTGTTTTGAGGGAGGCTGGCGGCTGGACAACAAGGGAAAAGGGGTGGAGGAGAGGAGGAATTAAAAAGGAAACAAAACTTACCCAAGGAGTCGTCACCAAGGGGGCTCCACAGAGTCAGCACCGCGGAGGTGATCACCGGAATGAAGGAAGACACTCTCTTCTCCAAACATTCAGCAATGAGAAATGACGGCAACCCTAAACCATCTATTTATAAGAAATAAAATTAGGGCACCCGGAATCAACGACAATGATTGATCGTTGGTCTCGGGGCCAAAACTACATGAAATAGAATCTGAAAAGTACAAAGCTATATATGAAATTGATTCGCAACGCGAATCCGGACGCATCCACGGAGTCGGATCGTCGATCCGGGCACGCTATATATGGTAAGTCTCCAAATCAGCCCCAAATGGGCCCAAAGCTCGTCCCCGTCTCTGCTCCGCATCAAAAGCCTTTTATGATATACCTTAAATATATAATTTCTTTAATACTATTCCACCAAACTTTTGTGAAAAATGAGTTTTAACTAAAAGTAAATATGATATCTACTTGAACTGCTTTCAAATGAAAATAAAGCAAGAAATCCTTTAAATTTAATTCAAATGAAAATAAAGCAAGAAATCCTTAAAATTGAAATAATCAAAAGTTCATGGTAGATTTGGCAGATAAATGAGTATATAAACAACTTCAGCAAAAAAATTATGTGTACATTTCTGAACATCTGAAGAATGACAAAGGAATATCCTAACATCCCTCTGCTCACAAATCAATTTTTTTCTAAATTTTTTTCATGAATATATGGCTTCATGATACCTGAAATCTCACTATGAAGAAGAAGAAACACATGCAAATTGCAGCAAATCAGAAGCCCTAACCTGCAAGAGGAATTACCTGCAATGTCAATGGCTTCATTGTTAAGGAAAAAATTGAACCCGTGGAGCCTGTCGGAAAGAGCAGAAGCGAGCAAAGCTGGAAGGAGAAAAGGTTGTGTTGGAAAAATTCATCGAGCAGTCGTGGGTGTCGAACATGAAGACGGAGAAATTTTCAGTGAATGCGTAGGGGAGATGCATCGATCGTTTTTGGGTAGTAGCAACTGAAAGGGAAAATGGTCGGGGTTTTAGTACACGTACCGAGCAGTGTTCGGCATCACTGAGCATTCTCGGCGAGGAGACAAAAGGAGATCTGTGCGAGACGATAGCCGTCCCGTCAGTGCCGATCTACTCGATCTTCCTTCTTCTCGTGGCGAGGCGAGATGTAGGGCTCGGTCTTCCCTTTTCATCTGGCGAGGGGAGTTCTAGGGTATCAAGGAAGAGGAAGGCTGCGGGAAATGAGGGGCACGAGAGTGCTGCCGGGAATGACGGAGATGCTAGGGCTGTGGGTTTTTGTTTGTGTGTTTTTAGGTTTTAGATAGAATGGTCCGTGTTTTATGTTGCGATATCTAATGGTTTGTGTTTTTAAGTGATTTTTGTGGACATGCTATTTGCAGGCCACCATAAATCTTTTTAATATAGTATATCTATACTATATTAAAAGGGAAAAACACCCTTTGGTTAAACTTTTCATTTCCGATTTTACCCCTCTTTATTAAAAGAATTCCAATTTTTATAATTTATGTGATTTTCTTTTATTTTCCGACCCCACTATAGTGGGATAAAGGCTCGAGTGTTGTTGTTGTATGTGATTTTCTTTTATTTTAAAAAATGTGCTCTCATAAAGACAAATTAAGCCCTCTAACTACAATAAAAAAATGTGTTCTCCTCGCCGCTCTCAAACCTCGTGCACACCGCAAAAATGAGTGACGAGCGACCGGAGCGCCGTGGCACCAGAACAATATCGTGGCCCGCACCGAGGTACTATTGTGATTGACTGTAGAGGCGGAGCCCCGTGCAAACACGCCCCACTGATGCACTAATGCACTAATGCACGATATATATAAACACATGCACTAATGCAAACACACCCACTAATGCATTTCACATTAATGAAATGTTTGTGCTTCAAAAACTATAGAATGCATTGATCGTCAGCACCTATGACTATAATTGCCTATTAATATCTGCATGAATTACCAATATTTTGTACTTCTGGGGTTTGATGGACAGCTTGACTATTATTATAGAAATTTCATTATATGTCTGAAGATAATTAAACACATTGCAGGAGTTGGTAGGAAGGATTATCAGAGTTCAACTAGCGAAGAATTTCAGCAAACCCTCATCTAAGAAGCCACGGCCAAATACTCCCAAGGGAGAAACCAGGCACAAAATCTATGTAGGAAATCTTCATTGGAAAGCAAGAGCTGTCAATCTTAGAGAATTTTTCTCTGCCAAATTTAAGCCCATTTCCGCTAGAGTTGTTTTCGATAACTCATCAGGGAAGTCTGCCGGGTATGGATTTGTTTCTTTTGACACAAAGGAAGAGATGGAGACTGTTGTTTCTGAATTGGAAGGGGAGGTAATGCCAAATTTCAATCCAAGTTAGATAATTTATTTCTTGTCAGTTATGACAATTGACTTATGGTGAATTGTTTGGTAACATTAGTACTTCGATCTGCTCAGGGTTTCCCTGCGATTAGTGTTCACTACAACAATACATTCAATCTCAACAGTTTTCTACCAGATGATATTTTGTTTTTTTTATCTCAATTGTATTTATCTAATTTATTTTATTTGTTTATATATTTTTATTCTATTGAATGAAGGAAGCATGGTTACGTGCACATAAATCAAAATGGATTCTTGGGTCTGCCCTCTCTGATGTCTTTGGCTTTGATTTGAGGGCATGATTCGCAGCAAACGTGACGGTATAGGGGGCCACTATTTCAGTGGTATCTGTGAGCAGCCACTTTGTGCATTTATTGTCAAATGTTAGGTATTTCTCCTCTGAGAGTAGCCACTTTGTGCATAGTGCCAAAGGTTAGGTCTGTTTCCAATCTTCCCCCGCCCATACCCCCAATGATTGGGGACTATATGGGTTCTGTTGTTGTATATATTTTTGTTCTATTTTTACGTTATGTTATTTTTAATCAGATTTAATTTGCTATATTTTGTGTTGTTTAATTTTAATATTATTTTGTTGAAAATTTTAAAGAAAAATAAAATAAAATTTGACTGTTATGATGAATCTCATGATGCAATGCCTGCTTCCCTTCTTCATAGTGATAGATAAAGTTTTATAATTTATATATGTTGAATTTGTTAAGTCTGATTATTCTGGTATTACAGTGGTGAAGAAAAAATGTTGCTTATGTAGTTGATTTATTTTGCAGTCTTCATTGCATGTTTTAACTTTTTCTTGTAGAACATATTCTTTAACAATTTTTATAACATGATTCATGATTCATTGTATAATGCAGTGCTATGCCTTCTAGATTATGGTAATCTTGAGAATTATCTAACTTGTGTTCTATCTTTATTACCTCAATCCATCATATCAATGATATTCAGATTCTTCGATAAAAAGAGAGCTCTTACAAATCAAATTAATATAAAATAACTTACATTGAATAAAGCAATTAATCATATAGCTATCATAAATTTTATGAAACTGATTTCAACTCCCTCTACCTACTGAAACAGGAACTAATGGGAAGACCTATTAGACTAAGAGTAGGTCAAAAGAACAGTGTTGAATCTCAAATTGAATCACAAATTAGAGAAGACGACTCAACTCAATTGCATTCTGATGGATCCTGAAACCTGAATTGCGGAATTACTGGGCATTTCGTAGCGAAGATTTGGTTCCGTGGAGATGAATTTACAGGGCAATTTTCGTATTCTAAGTACTTCTAACAATCATGCCTTCTGCGGCGATCTATTTTGTTGAGGTAAGACAATTTTTGACACCCTTTTGTTTTTTTAGAGTAATATGAACATGATTTTGAACATACTCTTATCAATTTAAGACGTGTATCGGCAATCCTTTCTAAATTTATATTCGATCTACATAGGGAACAATTTCCTTTCTAAATTTATAATGGATCCACGTAAGGAACAGTTCAACATAACAACAATTATATTTTGCTTATATTCATTCATTAAGTAACCAACAGGTGTGTCATATATTTGACATGAAAGTAATTGCTAGTGCATGGAGGAATTTTTATTCTAAAACTGAACGGATCAGGGGCATTTAAAAAAATATTTCCCACTTACAAAAAGAAAGAGTATCTTTAAAAAATTTTAGGGGCTGCATTATGCAGTCTTCTGTTACGGGCCTACTTGGAGGAAGGGCTCGGAGGCGAAGAGGACTGCGGAGGAGGATACCGTGAAGCCGGAACCATGGTTGCCTAAGCGGGGCTTGCTTGTTAGAGGAGAGAGTTACCAATATCTCACAATAAGAGGAAACAAATTAATTCTTTTCATACCAATACAAGACCTAAGAGGTCCTTTAAATAAATGTACAACTGTCTCCTAATGGAAATAAAACTATAGACTTGAAATGCAAAAAAATAGGAAATCAACGACAGACTTGGAATGCGACTAAATAGGAAAATGACCTAAAGAAAATAAACAACAACATAATAATAATAATAAATAACATCATATTAATGCCCATAACATCTCTTCCGCCTTGCAAAAAGAGCTTGACCTCAAGCTCGAGGAACATCTTTAGTTCCCGCTTTATCTGACACCTTCATCATCAGAGTCCTTGACGTGCAGATTGAAATGTTGTTTGCACATGTGGCCGCGAGTGTACTGCTTGTCACCGTTATAACATAAGCTCTGCGTGCGCCGTTCCATCATTTCGGCCCGAGATACTCTACGGACCGGTGTGGCTGGATGACCCTCGGGACGACCTTGATGAATGCCTATGTCGGTGGGCAAATAAGCCTCCTGTACCAGTTGGAGGTGGCCGTAACACAGCCTAGCCAGACTCATTGCAGTCACTAAATCTGTAGGGGTTTCAAATTCGACATCAAGTCGCAGGTGGTCGCGAAGTACGGCGGTGAAGATGGCGACCTGCATCTCTGAGGAATATGTGACGTGCGCCATAAGAAGTTGAAATTGGTCTAGATAATTGTCCACGGAGCCCGCCTGACGTAGTGTCGTGAGGGTACTAAGAGGATTGTTGCAGACAGGAAGACCGAAGCGCAGGTTGCAGAAGTGCTTGAATTCTCCCCATATCAGGCCTGACTGGTCGATGAGCAAACTGAGTGGCCCAAAACAGAGAGGTGTCAAGAAGATGGAAGGAGTCCAGAGGAAGATGTTCATCAGCCGGAATCTGTTGGTGGTCAAATAATTGCTCACACCTGGTGAGCCAACCCAAGGGGTCCGTCTTTCCCATCGTAAGTTGGGAAATCTAACCTAGTGTAGCATGGTAGGGGAACAATCTCAGGGTGCACAAGGGCCGTAAGTGGCGGCAGTGCCTGACTGTTGCAAGCGTGTTCGTGTGTTGGAGCAGTGGATAGATCATCGAGGCGCTTGGAGAGCGCAATAATAGCCTCTTGATGACGCTCCATGATGACATTTTGTTGTGCCATGAAGGCTTGTACCATGGTCATAAGTTGGTTGAGCTGATCTGACGACTCGGCCATGTTGTGTTGGGCGGATGATAATAAGCGGGTTATGAGCTGTTTGATTGCGTTGAGGCGGCTGATTGGGAATGGCCACGGGAGCCGCATTGTTTCCCAATAGTGATGACGAAATAAACAACAAGTGGTTGGTGCCCAAAATGGAAAGGCAAAATTAATTAATTAATTAGATAATTGATTAATTAATGAAATAATTGAATTGAAAAAAAGTTTGGAGCGGATTGCTAGGCTACTAATTTTGATGGGTTTGAGAAAAGGAAAAGGCACGAATGCGTGATACGTATGTAACTGCTGGGGCTTTGATATGAGAACTTATGCAGAGGAGGATTCATGCGCGTGAAGGGAGAGTGTGACTTACGTAGAGGATTCACGTCGGAATCTCGTGAACTGGAGAAGCATGCAAGCGGGGGATGTACTGGGAGCGTAGAAGCAGAGACCGACTGAGGTGCAATGTTCCAGATCGTAGAAGCAAGTACCAAGTCCTTGTCGATTGAAATAAGAGGTCGGTTGCCGGCTGAATCGACGCGGAAGGGATGTAAAGGGCGTCGCTGAAAGTAGACGCAATCGGCGGAGCAGACAGAGCATGTGTCAACTGGAGATGTAATCGACTGGAGGCGTCGACAGAAGGTTGTACGCGTGCGAGAATGGAGTGGAATCAAAATATCGTTTGAGACGTCGATCGCTGGTGAGAACCAATGGATTTGGAGGATTTAGGGTTTACAGACAGCGGCTTCGGCAGAGGGGAGGTGGCTCTGATACCGATTTGTTACGGGCCTACTTGGAGGAAGGACCCGAAGGCGAAAAGGACGGCAAGGGAGGATACCGTGGAGCCAGAACACAACTCCCTAAGCAAAGCTTGCTCGTTAGAGGAGAGAGCTACCACTATCTCACAACAAGAGAAAGGAAACAAATTAATTTTTTTCATACCAATACAAACCTAAGGGTACTTTAAATAAACGTACAACTGACTTTTAATTGAAATAAAACGATAGACTTGAAATGAAAATAAATAAAAAATCGACATACTTGAAATGCGACTAAATTGGAAGATGACCTAAAGGCAATAAGCAATATAATAATAATAAATAATAACATAATAAGGCTCATAATATCTTCATTGTGTGACTAGAAATATATCTTGATAAGTTATGACTCTTATCTTATGAGAGTTTTCAAACTTTTAACTTCTTTTGAGACGCAAGAAAAAAATTGCGCATGCCATGAATTTAGAATTTTTAGCGCACTATCAATTATTGACTCCCTAAGAAGTATTATGTAGTTTATTGTTAGGTTTTTGTGGTTTTATTTTTGTTGTTGTCTCTATTAGTGTAACTCCTATATATAGTGGAGGGTCCGCATATTTCAAAATAATATCATTTTTCTCCCGTGCAAACATGGTATTAGAGGGAGGTTTGCCCTAATCGACCCATCCGGTTGCGCCGCTCTCGCGACCTTCCGTCTCCGTTCGTGCCGCCGTCGCACGCTTCCGCCTATCCTGCTTGCGCTGCCTCCTCCTGCTCGACCTTCCCTGACCTTCCCCGCTAGCGTTGCCTCGCATCGTCTCCAGTCGGGAGGCTTCCGTCTCTGCCTCCCTTTCTCTCATTCTTTCTGCCTAGGGTCTAGACGTCGGTGCCTGGTTTCCCCGCTAGCATTGCCTCTTCGAATGCCTTCATAGGCATGCTCACTTTCTTTTTTCCCGACGTCCATCCCTTCTCCTTTTTGCGAGGATGACACCTCCTTCCTTGTGCCAGGTTTCTTTCTTCCTCTGCGTGTGTTTATGGCTCTGAACCCTCGCCGACTGTCTCTTTCTATGAGTAGCGCTTTGTTTGGTGCTTCTTTGGTCTAGTGTGTGCTCTTCCGACGTTTCTTTCCTCCGGTTGCTATGGACGAGAGTGTGGAATCAGCCTCTTTGTCGTCTAGCTCCTCCCCGGTATCTGCTTTGGGCTCTGGCCGCCCACTTCATGATCGCGTGACTCCCCAGATCACCACCATGAAACTTGATGGCATCAACTATTTGCCATGGGCTCGTTCCATTACCCTTGGTCCTAAAGAGCCGCCGTATGTTTGGCTATGTCAATGACACTACGCTTGCTCCGGCTTCGTCCTCTCCTGAGTGGTCTTTGTTTAAATTTGGTGTGTAAATAGTACAATTGGTGTGCAATTAGCGATCTCCCTCTTTTTGGGAAGTCCCACATCTCAGATTCGGGTTTTGAGTCTCTCTTGTGTGTATAAATAGGGGAGAGTTGTATTGATTTATGAGTGTGAATAATAATAAGATTTTATTCCTCTATTTTCAACTTGGTATCAGAGGCAGGTTCCCAAATTCCCGATTTTAATCTTTCTTTTCCTTTTTTTCATGCTTTCCAAGTGTGTTTTCGGCAGGAAAGGAAAGCGAAAAAAATTTTGTGGAGTCGGGAAATTGTGACCCTTGCCAATCACAGAAGTTGGTTTCTTGCACCGTGAAGGAACTGCGAAGGAAGACGGCCAGTTGCGCGCAGGATGGAGGTGCATCGCGCATTGCAGTAGCAGGAGCATTGCACAGGAGTTGCGGCGTGCGCACAAGTGCGAGAGAAGCATCGAACACCGCAACATCTGCTCGACGAAAGAAGAGTGCGGTCGGAGTTGCGCGCGCAGGAGTTGCGCGTGGGAGACTGGCAGGAGTTGCGTGCGGGAGACCGACAGGAGTTGCGCGTAGGAGTGCGGCTCGTCGGGCTTGCACAGTGCGGTCGGAGTTGCGCGTAGGAGTTGTGCGGGATTACGCCTAGAGTTCTCTCCGTCGGAGAAGGAAGGTCGCAGGACTGGCAGGAGTTCTCTATGCTAGTGAGAGCTCGACAGCTGATTTGATCGAGTTGAGATCGGCATATACATCTAATGAATTCATATGATGCTTATGTTTCTTTGGCATCAAATTATCCAGTAAATTAGCCGGTTATCTCTTCCTCTCAGAACTAGTTGTAGAAGAATTTGATCGACACTTCTTGCGACGCACGGGATTGCAACACTTATTTCATCACTATTTCCGGGCTCGATCATCATTTTGGCTTTGGATTAGGAAGCGGAGAGATGAGACACCGTTTTTAGTTCTGATCGTGTGAAGAATCTTTGGCTCGACATTTCTCCGTTCTTTCGACTACTTGTCCCAACAGTGAGGAATTAACATCGAGAGCAAGTGGGTCTCTGTGGTAAGCGTGGAATCTAGTGCGACAGTGCGGCGTGGCGATCAAGATTTGTGGGCGCTCATGGAGAAGTTGGTCGCCAAGATGGAGGAGGCGGACCTAAAAATGTTTTTCGAGTTTCTGCGGATGTCAAAAGGCGAGGGATTGGCTTAGTTGTCATCGCCTATGGTAAAGCTGGATCTTCCGCCTGTAGTGCTGAAACTCGATGGACCAGCTACATACTTAAGTTGGTCGCATCAGGTGAAAAATGCACTCTCCGGAAGGAACTTGGAGGGCTATCTGACGGACGAAAGGATGAAGTCAAAAGACTCTGATGGGTACAATGAATGGAAGACTACATATAGCCTATTGCACACATGGCTCCTAAACTCAATGGTCGCGTCTATTGCTATCACAGTGGATTGCATAGAGACTGTAAGCGATGTATGAGGGAAGTTTCAAAGGCTTTACACAGGAGTTGAGAATAACATGCACGTGTTTCAGATCGAACCGGAGATTGAGACTGTAACCCAGGGGGATCGCTTGATCCAGGAGTATGCCGCAGATCTGGAGCGACTATGGGCTGACAATGATTATTTCTCACCAGCCGCATGCTGCAAAGACCCCGAATGCAGGGAAGGGGAGCGAGATGCTCATAGGCGGACTATGCATTTTATGAGAGGATTGAACTCGAGATTTGAGCCGAGATGTTCAATTTTGCTTGCTCAACAAAAAATCCCTTCCCTGGATGAGACGATCTCAACCATGATGCAGGAGGAAAGCAGGATTGGCTCCAGTCCGGTAGAATTACTCTTCCGAGAGAGAAATTGGCTATAGCGGTCACCAATCAAGGGCACGAGGGATACAAGAGCGAGATGCGACAATGCTACAATTGTGGTGAAATAGGTCATCTCCGGTTGACTTGCCCCAAACCACTAAAGGAGAGGAATGCAGGTGGACGAGGAGGTAGTAGAGGTCATGGAGGTAGTAGAGGTGGTGGACGAGGAGGCTATCAGGCAAGTCTCATGATAAGCAAGGAAGTGGCAGAAGAAGGTATTGTTGATATGGCTAACTCAAGGGAGCAGAAAATTTTGGATGCATACCACCAGTTGTGCAAAGGAAGCAGAATGGTGTGATAGATGACGCACCCACTCCAACTATGCCTAGGGGTAACGTTGCCTCATTTGCTCACATAGCCACAAGTAGTTATAATACATATACCCTCACATCTACATACACAACTGGCTCACTAGATTTGATAGTCGACTCGGGTGCCTCTCAACATGTTACTGGGGATGCGAAGGAATTCCTTTCGTACACTCCCCTAGCAGTTCCAGAGCGCATTCAAACTGCTAATGGCGCTGCTCAGCCAGTGGTTGGTAAGGGTACTGTGTAATGTGCCAATATTTAACTTTGGCGAATATTTTGCATGCTCCTTCCTTTCATGTGAATCTCTTATCCATTGGTGCAATTATATCTCAACTAAACTGTGTGGTCTTGTTTGTTATCCCAAAGGTGATCTTCCAGGAAAAGGAGACTGACAGGAGACTTGGGACTGATACATAGCATAGTGGCTTGTGGTACTTAGATATATGGACTCAGCTCTTTCAACACTTGTAGAGGATGTTGCAGAGGGTTGAAGATGCGTAGAGGACTTACTCCTACTCCATCACCGACGTCTGGGTCATCCTTCCTTTCCAGTTTTGCAACAGATGTATCCAAATTTGTTTGAGAAAGTTAATTATAACAAATTTGTATGTGAGCATGTGAACTGAGAAAGCATATCAAAAACTCTTATTCTGGTTCTGGTAGTAGGTGTTCTTATCCGTTTAATCTAGTACATTCTGATGTTTTGGGGTCATATCCCACACCTACTGTGAATGAATTTCGATATTTTGTATCTTTTATTGATTGTTTCTCTCGTGTGATTTCATTGATTGCTTCTCTCGTGTGACTTGATTTTACTTGATGAAAAACAAGAGTGATGTGTTTGATTGCTTCAAGAATTTTCATAAAGGGGTTCAAACTCAACACAGTGCAGTCGTAAAAGTTATACAACCCCATATTCGCTGAGTGGGACCCAGAGGCACCAAGGGTCAGGTCTGGACTAGCTTCAGGCTAACTTTGGGCCTCAGAGCAGAAGAGCTCCCGCTTAGGAGTGGGCGGGAACGCTCGCGCTCAAGCACCGGCCGAGACCTACTTCTGCCTAGAGACGGGCGAGAAGGCTCGCGCCTCGCGGAAGGCGGGAACTGTCTCGGTCCGAGGCATTCTTCAGCATCTTTTTTTAGCTCCCGCCGAGTGAGGGCGGGAGAGTTCTCGGCAATATTCAGTTCTCGACATAGGGGTTCTCGTCGGGTGGGGCCCAGGGTGTAATTACCTAATTGCCCTCGGGTAAATTACCTATATGCCCTCAGGGTCTGCATTCAGTATTTCATGACAACGAGATTTGGCTATTGGCAGACCAGTCAGGGGTCGGAACTTGGGAGAAGTAGGTGTTGGCTACGCCCCTATTTTCGAACTCTCGTTGAGGTCAAATTTTGGCTTCAACAAAAGTTTTGAGGTCTGACAACGGACATAGTACATCAATAGAGCATTTGAAGAGTACTTGTCCTCGCAGGGAATCCTATTTCAAACTACTTGTCCATACACATCATAGCAGAATGGAGTAGTAGAATGAAAGAACAAACACCTTCTGGAAGTAACTCGGAGTATGATGATAATAATTAAGGTGTAAGTACATGATGATAATAATTAAGGTGTATAAGTACTTATGGGGACAAGCCGTGCTAATAGCAGTCTATTTAATCAATCGGATGCCCTCGCAATTATTGGATCAGAAGTCTCCGATTGAGATACTGCGAGGGAAGCGTGAAGATAGTCTTCTACTCAAGACCTTTGGTTGTGTGTGCTTTGTGCATGACAAAATGCCAAATGTGGGAAAATTGGATATGAGGGCCCTGAAATGTGTTTTTGTTGGGTATTCAGCTACCCAAAAGGGATATGTATGTTGGAGTCCAGTGAAGAAAAAGTTATTCGTCAGCATGGATTTTACATTCAGAGAGCTTGAGCCATATTATTCTTCTTCCGGTGAATCGCCTCTCCCAAAACCACTCGGTGTAGAAAACATGAGATAAGAAGGGGAGGATCGTTGTGGTGGTGAAAGGCGGATAGTGAGTATCCCGTTGGTACATGTGCCAACGGAATCAAAGTCAATTGAGGTACCAATTCTTGAGGAGAGAAAATCTGTTGTTGATGGACCTCATACTCAGGGGGAGTTAAGAGTGTATACGAGAAGAAGGCAGCCGAGCGAGACTACAATGCCTACATGCCACCTGTGACAGGTCCCTTGCCTTTGCCTACTTCGATCTTTGAGACACCTGCATCTTCCATCACAAGTTCAGACATCCCAGGTAAAATAACTACTCATCTCTCTACTCACACTCACTTGTTGGTAAGACCAAGTTCCCGCAAGAATCTGGGAGCCTCACCTGATCGATATGACTTTCCACATGATCTTGCCCAATTTGTTTTCAACCCTTATATATCCCCTGCACATGGATCATCCATTACATCTTTGGACATTATTTCTATTCCTAAGTGTTGACAGGTTGCTAAGAAGGATCCTCGATGGAAAGCTGCAATGCTAGAAGAACTTGGCGCATTAGAGAAAAACAAGACCTAGAACCTTGTATCACTACCATTAGGGAAAAAGACAATTGGGTGCAAGTGGGTGTTCACTGTGAAGTAAAACCCAAAGGGTCAGATTGAGCGTTATAAGGCTCGATTGGTAGAAAAGGGTTACAGTCAGACTTATGACATCGACTACGATGAGACCTTTGCACCTGTTGCAAAAATGAGCACGGTGCAGACACTAATATCCTTGGAGGCAAATGATGGATGAAAATTACACTAACTCGATGTAAAGAACACATTTCTTCATGGGGATCTGGTGGAACTAGAAGAGGTATATATGGAGGTGTCACAAGACTTTGACACGAAACAAACGGTAGGCAAAGTGTGCAGACTCAAGAAATCCTTGTATGAGCTGAAGCAATTTCCTCGTGCCTGGTTTGATAGGTTTAGAAAGACGATGGTTAATATAAGATATCAACAGACCAACACTGATCATACCATATTCTTTAAGCGGAATGGAGATCACACTACGATACTTGCGGTGTACGTAGACGATATGATTATTACGGGCGATGACGAGAAGGAAATTGCTCAGCTAAAGATAAGATTGGGCAAGGAGTTTGAAGTAAAGGATTTGGGGCGGCTAAAATACTTCCTTGAGATAGAAGTAGCCCGCGATCCAGAGGGAATCATTCTATTTCAATGAAAATATGTATTAGATCTGCTCAAAGAGTCAGGCATGCTGGGGTGCAAGCCCGTAGTTTCTCATATTGATCAAAAGACCAAGCTCAACGCTGAGGCACGAGAGGCGACTGATAAAGAGAGATATCAGAGACTTGTAGGTTGTCTGATCTATTTGAGTCGCACCCGTCCCGACATATCTTTTGCTGTGAGCGTAGTAGCCCGTTATATGCACGATCCCAGTGAGGGACACTTGGATGCATTATATCAAATTCTTAGATACTTAAAGAGTGCATCGGGAAAGGGACCGATCTTCCGAAAGAATGGACATCTGAATATCGAGGGCTATTATGACTCTGACTGGGCTAGCTGTACAGATAACAGGAGATTCATATCAGGATATTGCATGTTTGTAGGGGCAATCTTGTCTCCTGGAAAAGCAAGAAGCAGACTGTAGTTGCGAGATCTACAGTCGAGGCAGAATACAGGGTCATGGCTTCAAGTATAGGGGAGCTATTATGGTTGAAAGACTTGCTGAGTAAACTCAAGATAGATCAAGACGGACAAATGACATTGTGGTGTGATAGAAAATCAGCCATCAGCATTGCAAACAATTCCGTCCAACACGATAGAATCATATAGAGATTGATAGGTTCTTCATCAAAGAAAAGCTGGATGGTAATATACTGAAGCTTAGACACGTTGTTACAAAAGAACAAGTGATTGATTGCCTAACCAAGAGAATTACCTCATTGGATTTATATAGATTGTGTGACAAGATGGACCTAGTGGATATCTTTCACCCACCTTGAGTGAGAGTGTTGGAATTTGATGTGTAGAGAGTATGAATAATAATAAGATTTTATTCCTCTATTTTCAAATGTCTTAATGGGGATCAGAAAACTCCCTGATGATGTCTTGGTTGCTCAACTCCATGCAAGAATGCATTGCTCGGAATTATCTCTTTCTGGACACTGCCATTGATATTTGGAAACGTGTCGATGCTACTTATTCCTGTCGGAACAATGTTGCTCAAATCTTTCAATTTTGTCGCCGGATTTTCATGTTGCGGCAAGGAGATCGCTCTCTGTCGTCCTACTACCTGGAGTTTACTCAGCTATATCAAGAGTATGATCACTTCGATGCGCTCACTCTCGTCTCCCCTGAGGACAAAGTTCTTGTTCTGGCTCGTAAAGAACGTAATCGGATCTTTGAGTTTTTGCATGACTTGCATCGTGACTTTGATCAAATTAGTGTCCAGATATTTGGGAGGTCTACTCTTCCCTCTTTATCGGAGGTCTGCAGTCTTGTTCAATAAGAATTCGATCGTCGCCAGACTTTACATTCCGACACTGCCTCAGAAGGCTCTGCTTTGGCCGCTCATTTTTGCCCCGATGGGCGTCCTCCTCGTGACTTACCGCCTAAGTTTGGGGAGAAAGATCACCTGATCTGTGATTATTGTGGGAAGGCCCATCATACAAGGGAAGCCTGCTTCAAGCTTCACGACTTTATCCCACCCAAAGGGGGCCCTGTTACTCGTGGTGGTCGTGGCTATGGTCTCGCTCTCCGGGCCGTTATTCCCAGCCCCTCTCTGCTAATATCTCTAATGCTTCTGATGACACGTCCTCTCCGGTAGCCCCTCCGTCTCTCTCTTCGGACGAGATTCTTGTCTTTTGTCGTCTCATGCACGACCATCCTTCAGAGACTTCTACTTCATCCTCCTCATATGCCCACCAGGGTCCCCCTAGTGCTCATTCTGCTTCTAGCCACCCCTCCACCCAGTGGATTATCGACAACGGAGCCACCGATCATATGACTGACAATGCTTCAGGTTTTGTATCCTACTCTCCGTTGTCGGGTCGTGACAAAGTGAGTGTTGCAGATGGTTCTTTTTCCTCTATTGCTGGCAAAGAAACCATTTGATGTGATCTAAAGTGAGGGTGTAGTTTTTAAACAAAGTAAAATGCGACCTATTTAAAATAATTGTAGCGCGAGAGCGCTTCACGGGCTAATTTTGAACGAATAAACGACCTAGACATCACTCGCAAACGTAAGGCTACCGCACGTGCATGATAACGTCACAAATACTGAATCCACAGACATCACAATCAGGTGGCGGATATTCCAAATATGAGAACAAACGATAACATGAGATGCAATTAGCCGGGCAAGCTCTAATAATTACTATTCATTTCAACATGTAAACATAAAAATTACTAGTGTTCGCAAGCGAGGAGATGAGAGGTATATCACGGGGAAGAGAGGCGGATACTTCCAAGTCCCCTGAAGGTGTAGGAGGAAGCTGTAGGGGCTGCAGGGCTCAGGATTGCTTGGAATCGGGCTGCCTGGAAGTGTGGGAGGACTGAGGGCTGGCCGGAATAGCTAACTGAAAGCTGGAAATCGTGAAACAGGTCCACGTGAAGAAGGAGAAATGTCGGAGGTACACTGAATCCGTCGGATGAGGGAACTGGGGCCGTCGACAGTGCCCAAATAAGGCTCGGGCGGGCTCGACGACGGCTGGAGAGGCTTCATGCGGCAGTTCTGGTGGCGGGAAGGGCTTCCCTGATGGTTTCCGACGGTGAAGTAGGAAACTGGAAGTTGCGGCGAGGTTGCAGGAGCTTCCGCCGGGAAGAAGAAGTGCAGGAAGGAGGTGGTGGCTTCAGGGTGTTGCTCGACTGGAGGAGGTGGTGGCTATGGAAGATCCGGAGAGCAGGTTCGGCGCAAAAGGAAGGGCTGGAGCAGTCGGGTAGGCGGCGCTGGAGGGGAAACCGAGTGAAACCTAAAATTGGTTCTCTCAGTTTCTATTCCAGCCGATCCAAACAGGAAGAGGGAGGCAGATTTTATGAGGGAGGGGAATTAGGGTTCACTTTGGAGGGCTTTGGCTATGGGCACACATGACTTTCATTTAATAAATGCAGACTTGATGAAATGAGGGGGCATAACCAGAAGTATTTCCCAAATAAAAATCTCATCTCAGATTTTGGAAATTAATATATAATTTTGAATAACTAATTATTATAAGCTTGCCCTAAGCTAATCTTCCACCTAAGTTACCGGACCTATGCATTTAAGGTCTTGTTGGCCGGTCACACCAACGAGCCAATAAAATTGTGTGATAGCGTGCGCGATACAAAATTACACCAAAAATGCTAATAATATGCGCATACAACTCAACACAATAAAATAAAGCCAAACACACCACAACACGCGTTACACAAATAAAACATGTACAAATAAAAATCAAGATGCGTCGCGGGTTACATAAATTATCCCGGGGTTGAAAAAGCTCGACCCCGATGAGACTCGATGTGACCTGTAAGTAGGAAATCCAACTGTCGATCGGAGAAAATGTTGCATGACTATCCTGCTGATGTCGCCGGCTCGCCGCTACAACCCCAAACCTTGAAGTAACCTCTCATCCCAAAAGCCCGCAATCCATTAGTCAAAATTTCATGCCAAATATTTAAATAAACAGTAATTATTAGAGCTTTCAGAGAATGACAGAGGCGGTGTGTGGGGAAAACATGCGGAAGTAGGGAGAACATGAAGCAAGTGGAATCGGCCCGTGGAATCAGTAACTCATAACGCAACATACTCTCATCCGATAGACACCTACGAACGTCTTATAAACCCGGATCGAATATCGTCCTAATTTCGTCCGATGAAATTCCACTCGAGTTACAAAATTTTAAACAGATCTCAAATTTAGCGTGTAAAATTTTCCATTAAAATCCCTTGAAACGGGTGTCCCAATGGGGAGTGAAATATCTAAGTATCGTCTCGACTCCCTCAAGACTACTAACCCTAGAAGTGTCAGGACTCAAACGGTAGTGATGTGGTGACTCAACTTGTGCACTTAAATCCAAAGGGAAATGTCGTGAACAAAAGGCGTGCTCGCCAAAAATAAAATCAATAGATGGTGGTGACTCAAGGGCCACAGGTGAGGGACCACCAAACACAATGTCTGCGGGCTTAAGGGTTTGTGGCGGTAATATGCTAAGAAGGTCAGAACATAAGACGAACGAGTCTATGTCACCCAAGATAAGGGCCTCATCACTAACTAACTCTTCTGGGAGAAGAGAAAGCGATGATGTGTCATCCGAGGTGAGTGACTCATCCCTAATAACTCTCTCTCTGGAGCGGGACCACAGGAAACAACTCGACGATTGAAGGATGTGATTCAGTGGGGGCAAGTGGGCACACTATGTCAATCAGGAGGAAGGAATGAGGAGGAAAAAACTCATCTTCCTGGGGCAGGGGCTCGGGAAGAACATCCTCGATCGAAGGGGGTGCTAAAGCGGAGACAGTTGGAGATACGACTTCAATCGGGGTGGTAAAAATAGGAAGAAGTTCTCCTTCCTGGAGCAGTGGCTCAGGAAGAACCTCCTCGAATGAAGGGATTGTTGTAGTGGAGACACGTGGAGTCACGACATCAGTCGGGGTGATAAAGATAGGAGGAAATTTTTCTTCCTGGAGCAGGGGCTCCGGAAGAATCTCCTCGACTGAAGTGAGCGTCACAATCGGGGTGGGTGGAGCTAAAGTGCTCGCCGTGAAACTGAGGAGATGTGGAGGACTAACGAAACACCTAACCTCGGGTTCCACTATGTGATATGAAGTGGGAAGGTATGCATGAGCAGCTTAATACGTGCGCGTTGTCACCTCCAGGTTGTGAACAGAGGTGCACAACCCACGCAGATTCTGTCGGACGTCAGCAGTTACACGCTCAACATCTTTCTTCAAAGCTTTAATGCGCGCATCTAAATCACTCATCATTTTTTTTAACGAAAACAAAAATCTAAACCTAGAATTTGAAAACGACCGGCGCTCGGCTATCCCACGATAAGAGTGAGATATCCCAGCAGCCACACCAAACTGATGTGCTCTAAAGTGTGGGTGTAGTTTTTAAACAAAGTAAAATGCGACCTATTTAAAATAATTGTGGCGCGAGAGCGCTTCGCGGGCTAATTTTGAACGAATAAACAACCTAGATGTCACTCGCGAACGTAAGGCTACCACACGTGCATGATAACGTCATAAATACTAAATCCACAAGCATCACAATTAGGTAGCAGATATTCCAAATATGAGAACAAATGATAACATGCGATGCAATTAGTCGGGCAAGCTCTAATAATTACTATTCATTTCAACATGTAAGCATAAAAATTACTAGTGTTCGCAAGCGAGGAGATGAAAGGTATACCACGGGGAAGAGAGGCGGAGACTTCCAAGTCCCCTGAAGGTGTAGGAGGAAGCTGTAGGGGCTGCAGGGCTCAGGATTTCTTGGAATCGGGCTGCTTGGAAGTGTGGGAGGACTGAGGGCTGGCCGGAACAACTAACTGAAAACTGGAAATTCGTGAAACAGGTCCACGGGAAGGAGAAATGTCGGAGGTACACTGAATCCGCCGGATGAGGGAGCTGGGGCCGTCGACAGTGCCCAAATAAGGCTCGGGCGGGCTCGACGACGGCTGGAGAGGCTTCAGACGGCAATTCTGGTGGCGGGAAGGGCTTCCCTGGTGGTTTCCGACGGTGAAGCAGGAAACTGGAAGTAGCGGCGAGGTTGCAGGAACTTTCGCCGGGAAGAAGAAGTGCAGGATGGAGGTGGTGGCTTCAGGGTGTTGCTCGACTGGAGGAGGTGGTGGCTCTGGAAGATCCGGAGAGCAGGTTCGGCGCAGAAGGGCTGGAGCAGTCGGGTAGGCGGTGCTGGAGGGGAAACCGAGTGAAACCTAAAATTGGTTCGCTCAGTTTCTATTCCAGTCGATCCAAACAGGAAGGGGGATGCAGATTTTATGAGGGAGGGGAATTAGGGTTCACTTTGGAGGGCTTTGGCTATGGGCACACATGACTTTCATTTAATAAATGCAGACTTGATGAAATGAGGGGGCATAACCAGGAGTATTTCCCAAATAAAAATCTCATCTCAGATTTTGGAAATTAATATATAATTTTGAATAACTAATTATTATAAGCTTGCCCTAAGCTAATCTACCACCTAAGTTATCGGACCTATGCATTTAAGGTCTCGTTGGCCGGTCACACCAACGAGCCAATAAAATTGCGCGATAGCGTGCGCGATACAAAATTACACCAAAAGCGCTAATAATATGCGCGTACAACTCATCACAATAAAATAAAGTCAAACACACCACAACATGCGTTACACAAATAAAACAGGTACAAATAAAAATAAAGATGCGTCGCGAGTTGCATCACCATTCCCTGCTCCTCTCTCACTCTCCCGTTCATTCTTCATGTTCCTAAATTTACTCAAAATCTTATGTCTGTTAGTCAATTGACTAACTCTATGCATTGCTCAGTGACTTTTTTCCTCTCTTCTTGTATCTTTCAAGACCTGATGACGGGGAAGGTGATTGGCTCTGGTAAACTTTGCGATGGACCGTACCTGTTTGACCCTTCCAGCTTCTACTCCGCGTGCCCTTCATGTCGCTTCGTCTTCTACTTTGGATTCCTAACACTGTCGCCTTGGACATCCCTCTATCTCTGTTATGAAATTATTGCTTCCTGCTATGTCGTCCTCTGTTTTTTATAGTTTCCGTTATAATGTCTTTGAACTGGATAAGCACAAGCATGCATCTCTTCTTCGGATGCCCCCTCCTTGTGCTACACCTTTTGAGGTTATTTATTCTGATGTTTGGGGCCCTATCCTTGTTGCTTCTATCTCTGGGTGCAAATGATTTGTTACTTTTATCGACTGTTTTTCTAGATGCACGTGGGTTTATCTCATGAAAAACAAATTTGATGTTTTTTCCTTTATTTCAGCGTTTCCATAAAATGTTTACCACTCAATTCAATGCCACTGTGCGTGTATTACGAAGCGATAATGGTCGTGAGTGAGTACATTGACTCTCACTTAGAACGCTACCTATGTGACTTGGGAATCATCCACCACACTTCCTATGTGTACACTCTTGACCAAAATGGGGTTGCTGAGCGTAAGAATCGACACCTCTTGGAGGTCGCTCGTTGTTTATTACTGCAGATGCACCTACCCAAATATTACCGGGGGATGTTGTCTTCACGACTACACATCTGATTAATCGCCTACCAATTTGTATCCTCAAAACTTCGTTAGAAGCTCTTCATATCCTCCCTAGTGAGCTCACTTCTCGTATCTTTGGCTCTGTGTGTTTGTCCATATGTATCACACCTCTAAGCTTGACCCCAGGGCGCTTCGGTGTGTCTTCATTGGTTACTCGAACATTCAAAAATGGTACAAGTGTTTTCATCTCAAGACCCGCAAGATTTTTGTCTCCATAGATGTCATCTTCCATGAATCAGAGTCTTATTATGGGAGCTCTCTTCAAGAGGAGACTTGTACCATGGAAGCGAGCTCCTCAGCCATTCCCCTACCTATATCTCCTCCATATCAGCTTACTATTCCTTCCGTGGTTCTGCCACCTCGCCCTACTCCCCCGTTGCAAGTTTATACTCGTCGACGAAGGGGCGCAAATAGTCAGCTTGGACACACTGTACCAGAATCCATGCCTGATCCGTCCACCAGTCCTCAAGGTAATAGTGCTTCCACTCGTCATCCCTTATTTCATTATATGACTTATGACTCCTTGTATTCCCGACATAGAGCCTTTGTCATTTCTCTGGTCTCTATTTCCATACCCTCTTCGTGGCGAGAAGCTCTGAGGCGTCAAAAGTGGAAAGATGCTATGCGAGAAGAGATGATAGCTCTCTAGAAGAATTGCACATGGGACCTTGTTTACCTTCCTCAAGGCAAGACCGTGGTTGGATGTAAGTGGATTTTTTCAGTAAAGCAAAACTCTCAAGGTCGTGTGGATCATTACAAGGCTAGGTTGGTGGCCAAAGGATACACCCAAACAGCCGGAATTGATTATCAGGAAACCTTTGCTCTTGTTGCAAAGATGAATTCTGTCCGTATTCTTCTCTCGTGCGCTTCCTGCAAAGGTTGGAGTCTCGGCCAGTTGGACGTGAAGAATGTCTTCCTCCATGGAGATTTGGAAGAGGAAGTTTATGTCTCTACCTGCTGGTCTTATTCCTGAGGGATCCGAGGGAATGGTAGCAGTTTGAAGAAGACTCTCTATGGCCTAAAACAATTCCCGAGGGCATGGTTTGAAAGGTTTCAACGAACAATGATGACATTTGGATATACACAGAGTAATGCCTATCATACCCTGTTTGTAAAACACATACTAGGGAAACTGACAGCGCTGATAGTTTATGTGAATGACATTGTCATAATTTGGGATGACATGGAAGAAATCGAATAACTGAAGACTAGATTGTCTAGTGAATTTGAGGTCAAGGATCTTGGTAACCTCAAATACTTTCTTGGCATTGAAGTTACTAGATCCAAGCATGGTATCTTTATCTTACCGAGGAAGTACATCCTTTACCTGCTAGAGACTTCGAGGATGAGTGAGTGTAGACCTGCTGACACCTCCATTGAAGTGAATCATAGGTTGGGAAGAGATGGTGGAGAACCGATCACGAATATCAGTGGCTTTCAGCGCCTGGTGGGGAAACTCATCTACCTATCTCATACTCGTCCGAATATATTATGTGTTGTTGGAGTTATCAGCCAGTACATGCATGTTCCCAAATCGCACCACTTGGATGCTGCCCATTGGATTCTCAGATATCTCAAGACCTCTCCGGGACGTGGCATTTTGTTCTCTCCAATCAAAGAACTATCCATTGAAGTTTTCACAGATGCTGATTGAGTAGATTCACTTCCGGGTACTGTACCTTGGTTGGAGGAAATCTTGTGACTTGGAGGAGCAAAAACATGTTGCTAAATCCAGTACAGAAGCAGAATTTCGGGTTATGATCCAGGGAATATGTGAAGGAATGTGGATTCGATCTCTTTGCTCGAACTTGGGATTCCTAACAAGGGTCTCATCCGGCTATACTGTGACAACAAGGCCGCCATTAGCATCGCTCATAATCCTGTCCAGCATGATCGCACTAAACATGTCGAAGTCGATCGACACTTCATCAAGGAAAACATAGTGGGGGGAGTTATTAGCACTCCTTTTGTCCCCTCTGATCAACAACTGGCTCATGTGCTTACAAAGAGCTTGTCTCATAGGTGGTTTGGTAGCATTATATCCAATTTAGGTGTGACAGATATCACAAGCCCAACTTGAGGGAGAGTGTTAGGTTTTGATGATTTTATTTATTTTGTTGTCTCTATTATTGTAACTCCTATATATAGTGGAGGGTCCACATATTTCAAAATAATATCATTTTTCTCATGTGCAAACATTTATATCTGATTATACTTTGATGTAATAAAATATATAAATATTAAGTTATTTGTGGATAGAATTAGAGTGGAAGGATCAGAGCTAGATATAATGTAACAAAGCTGTTAAAAATGAACACTTCGGTGACACTCAAAATGAATTGTTGGAAAATTAGGGTCGATAAAGCTTACCCTAAATTGTTGGATTGAGCTTATTGAATGAATTTTGGATAGTGTTATATCATTCTGGTTTTTATTATCTATTGGAGAGACTTCTTTTGCAATAATCCGGTAAGGTTTTTCTCGAAATGCAGTTGCCCCAATATTTGATAGCTTGTTCTAAGAAAGTTATTAAAGAATATTTGCAAATTGATGGACGATCTCTTAGCTGATACTTGGAAGTACTTTTTCTTTTTCTCATTTGAATCTATACCTAAGCCTTAAACGATTTTTCAATCTATCATTTATTTTTCATATTTTCTACACAAAGAAGGGTTTTGATAAAAATGCTCAGCCATCTTACTTCTGAAAACACCAAAACACTTCTTCAACAAGTACACTTGTCTTCCATAATGGGACGGAGAGGAGTCTGGTTGGTTCTAGGTCTTTAATCAAACCTTGCTCATTGTCACCGTCGACGAGTTGCTTTAGAACCGTTGGCTCCACATGTTTCTCCAAGCTCGACCTTTCGCTTGAGTTTCCACCTAATTTGCATCCACCTTGACTAAATCTCAACAATTGCCTTTTGAGCCCACCTCAACAATTACAACTTTCCTGACAAATGCCCCACTACCTTCCAAGCTGTCACTAACACCACTTTTGCACATTCCTACAACATTTTGTTCATTCCTTGTTCAAAAATTTCTTGCTACAAATCCTCGTTGTCCACGCATTTGGAGCACCTCCCTGGGTCCTCCATGTTCTCTTAGCCAATAACTTAATCTTGAGGACTCAAAATGCCTATTCATCCAACTTGACTGCCTCAATCACATCCTATCTGCCCAAAATATTCAGGTCTACCCCTCCAAAGTTGTCGTAGTCACCAAAGGGTAGCAGACCACCTTCTCGACTTCCTTGGACTCATCGCTACCATTAACTCTTTTTCTACCAATACACCATAAACGCTACACACTCCTTGCATAACTCCTTTGCTAGGACTTCTTCTATTAGTCTTTTGTTCCCTACTTCACCTTCACTAATCCCCCTACCCACCACACTGCATACACACGCAACCACATATAACCCGCATCCACCTATGCATGTGAGATATACATAATCATTTGTAAATGCTGTCACTACCAACTCGGCCATGAGTTCCTCATTCACACATATCATCGAAGCCTCCAACATCTCTTTTAGCAACCAATCCAAACCCTAGATCAACACTTACGCTTCTCAAACTCGTTGGTTACACCTACCATATTGCCTACAAATCAGTTCGCGTCAACCTAGCCTCCAAGGCTCCCTTTCATACTCCAACAAACCTCTTCTATATTTTTACCATTTCCACCCCCATTTCAAATTAGTCAACAACCTCCACTCCACTATCCACTGAGACTCACTTGTTAACAGCTTTAGAGTAAAATTTAGGCACGTTTCTCCCACCTAAGATCAGGGTGGGGGCGTGCATCAAACCGTTGATGCTTGTAAAAACAACGGTTTTGATCGAAATACTGACAATATTGACAGTATTTTTTCAATACCGCAGTATTCTGCGGAAACAAGTCAACCGTTGGATATCGAATCATACGGCCGTATTTAATCCCCCACCTAAAATTAAGTGGGAAAAACACACCTAAATTTTTTTCACAGTTTTATGTGTACGCCAGCAGTTTGATGTTGACATTTTCAGCATCCCGACTTACTTTATACAATACCTCTTCGCAAATGACATCTACCACCACAATTACCTGTTCATATCTAACCCGAACTTCTGCAAACCAGTCTTCTCGGAATTCAACGCTAGTCCATTTGGTGGTCAATTTGGGTTCCCTTTCACACTCACTTGCATCTGTACTACCTTATCCTTGATTGGCATACGTGGTGATGTTTGACAATAGGTAGTTGATTATCGGCTAACACTCCAAAACCGTAAGTCAATTCTCAGTCAACCTCATGCAATCAGTCAATTTTGCAATGGCTTTGGGATGGCATTCCATTACACGCCCTCTACCCTCTCTCAACAAATCCACCATATTCGTTATCGTCATCGCTTTTGCAAACGTGCCCATGCATCTTCACATAACAAGTTGTCAAACTACATGGCTAGCTGCAATGTCATTAGAGAACGCAACCTCTTCTTTTTAAGCCCCTCTTGACAAAAACTTTCAAACACCAAGGCATCACCCTCAATGATGCAAGATAAGGCGTCATACCTGCCTACCACTAGCATCACCACCAGGGAGCCCACCCGACATCACCACCAGATAGCTTTCATCACGGTCGCGACCCGTACACCCCAACCAGCTCTCCGCCATGGAATCGCCACCATGCGGCAGGCTGTTGAGGCCGGGACTGAATCGCCTAACCTCCTAAGGGTCTCTCTCCAGCGCTCTCATCATCAACTGAGCCGCGGATCAGTTGGTGATGAGAGCGTTGGTGAGAGCCTCTTATCTAGGAGGTTAGGTGATTGAGCCCTGACCTCAACAACCTGCCGCATGGTGGTGATTCCATGACGAAGAACTGGTTGGAGTGTACGAGCTGTGACCCTGATGAAAGCTGCCTGGTGGTGATGTAGGGTGGGCCCCCTGATGGTGATGCTAGAGTGACAGGCAGGTGTGACGCCTATCTTGCATCAACCTACTACCTCAAATGGATGAACAATTCAAAGTTGTTTAGGGTTTAAGATTTATGGATTAGGGATTAGAGTTTAGGTATCATTTGTGGATGGCTTTACGTATTTGTACGTCTTCCTCAGTACTGCCAGTTGCTAGTCGCTCACTGCTCCACAAAACTCAACCGCTTCTTCAATCAATTTAACTTATCTCTTGCAGTCTTGCATCAACCCCATCACTGACAAGCTACAATTGCTCGACACCTCCCGTATTCACCCAACTGCACTCGTAGACCTAACCTACCATTGCTTAACAAGGGGATGATGCAATCACTTATCTGCCATGTTTTCACCTCTCCATACAGATTCAGAGCCCTTCTTGAGCCTATTGCTTAATACTTATTTTTGGTACTCACTACCACTGAGTACTTCTCACCCTTCTACCGAGTACTTCTCACCCTTCTACCGAGTACTTCTCACTCGCATACCGAGTGCTCTATTCATGTGTCATGTATGATGCGAACTTGGGGAAACCGGCGGGGAGAGAAGTCGGCAGTAGGGGAGAGAGAGAGAAAGAGAGGGAAAGAGGAAGATAAAAAATTAAGGTTGAGAGAAAACAAGAAACATAACATTCATCCAAGATGTCCCAAAACACAACATACCCTGCCCCCCCCCCCCATAGTAGTGGGATGCAAAAAAAGCGCAAATAGTCCGCCAAATAAAAAAAATTGAAAATAAATAATAAAAATAAACGACGAAGGCGCGATCTCCTCCGTGGGCTCGGTGGGGCCATGCGATGTACGCGCCCAGCGCGTGTAGACTCTCCATGGGGGCTCGACATCGTGTAGATCCGTAACAATGCCGCCGTGTGAAAAATGTGTCTTGTCCTCAAGGCAGTAATCGACAAACTGGCGTCGAAAATCATCCCGGGGCAGCCAAGTCGCGTCAGAGTCAGGCCGACCAGTTCAAGCCACAAGAACCTCCTCCGATGTATGGTCCCCTGGAATTCGGCATTTACGATCGAGGATCGAGGCGGGGTAGTAGGGTGCCTCCCCGGATAGGTCAAGGTCGAACGGGAAGTGATCTGCGGTGGCATGCTCGCCCACCACGCGTCGTAGTTGCGAGACATGGAAGACCCGGTGGATGCGGCTTCCACATGGAAGGCGAAAGCGGTAAGCGACCGCCCCTATGCGGGCAAGGATCTCAAAAGGCCCGAAGAATCGAGGTGCCATTTTCGGGCACGGTCGGCGGTACACCGAAAGCTGTCGGTAGGGATGGAGCTTGATGAAAACTTTCTCCCCCACCGCGAAGGAGAGGTTACGACGTTTCTTGTTGGCGAAGAAGACCATCTTTTGTTGGGCCTGTCATAGGTGGTGCTTTAGATGAACCAGAATGGTGTCCCTGTCACGAATAGCGGTGGATAGGCTCTCCACCTGACACTCCCCTGGGGAGGTGGCGGATGATGGATGGTGGAGGCCGACCATAAACTGCCTCGAACGGGGTAGTGCTGGCCTCCTGGTGGTAGGCGGTGTTGTAAGAATACTCGACCCATCCGAGCCATTTGGCCCAACTACGAGGTTGCTCCCCCACGAAGCAACAAATGTACGTTTCTAGACATCAGTTGAGGACTTCCGACTGGCCATCGGTCTGTAGGTGGTACGCCGTGCTCATGCGAAGATGGGTGCCCTGCAAGCGGAACAGTGTAGTCCAAAAGGTACTCAAGAAGAGCGGGTCACGGTCGCTCATGATCGACCGGGAAAACCCGTAGAGGCGTACGACCCCCTGGATGAAACTGTCGGCGATTATGGATGCAGTGTATGGATGGTGGAGGGGAATGAAATGGACATACTTTGAGAGCCGGTCCACCACGACCAAGATACAGTCGTGTCCCTGTGAGCAAGGCAATCGCGTGATGAAGTTCATAGCGACGTCGTTCCAAACGCGGTTGTGAATAGGGAGAGGCTGGAGTAGACCACCCAAAAATACAACGTCGTACTTGGCCTTCTGGCAGATGAGGCAGGCGGCCACAAATGCTTTGACCTGACGAAAGATGTGAGGCTAGTAGAGCAAGGTTGCCATCCAGCATTATGTCCGGTAGGCGCCTGCGTGCCCCTCGATGGGGATGCGTGGAACTCGGCCAACAAAAGTGGGATGATCAGAGAGGTGGGGGAAAGGACGAGGCGTCCCCTGAAGAATAGGCGGTCGCCGACCAAGGTGTAAGGTGGTCGGGCGGTAGCATCAACGAGGAGCGTTGTCCGAACCCCGTTAAGCACCGGGTCTTCTTCGACTTCCCGTTGGAGGGCATCCACATCCTCCCAGACCGGTCGAGAGATGGCCACTAGTATGGGATTGCGAGAGAGAGCGTCGGCCGTGCGATTCGCCTTCCCCGACCGGAACTCGATGCTGTAATCATAGCCCTGGAGCTTGGCTACCACACCTGTTGGGCGGGAGTAGAAATCTTCTACTGTAGGAGTTGGCGAAAGCTGTGGTGATCGGTGCGGACCACAAACCGACGGCCCAGGAGGTAGGGGCGCCAATACTGAACTGCGAGGACGAGGCCCATATGCTCATTCTCGTATGCGGAGTGGCTGCGGATAGTGTCAGAGAAGGAACGGCTAAAATAGGCCACAGGTCGGCCGGCTTGGATAAGAACGACGCCCATGCCGACACCTGACGCGTCGCACTCCACGAGGAACGACTGAGAGAAATCTGGCATGGCTAACACCGGGTCCCGTACCAAGGCCTGCTGAAGAGCGACAAAAGCGATCGAGGCCGTCACCGACCACCTGAAGGGGCCCTCGACAGATTTCTTCAGGAGCTGGGTGAGAGGTCGGGCCATGGTGTCGTACCCCGGGATGAACCAGCGGTAGTACCCTGTCAGTCCAAGGAACCCAGGGACATCGCGGAGGGATGATGGTGTTAGCCAGTGGAGGACCGCCTCAATCTTGTCGCTATCCATTGCGACCCCTACATCGGAAATGGTGTGGCCCAGGTAGCACACCCTAGGAACCCCAAAAGAGCACTTTGTCGGGTGGAGCTTGAGGTGGTGGTGCCGAAGAGCGGCCAAAGTCTGGCAAACATGCTGAAGGTGCTCCTGCCAAGAAGAACTGTAGACCAAAATGTTATTAAAAAGACAAGTACGTGTTGGCGAAGTACCGGGCGAAAGATATCATTCATCGTGGACCTGGAAGGTGGCCGTCACATTGGTCAGGCCAAATGACATCACTAGGAACTCGTAATGGCCATCATGAGTCCGGAAGGCCGTTTTTCGTTTTGACGACGTCGGTTGGCCGAACGCGAATCTGGTGGTATCCTGTACGAAGGTCCGGCTTGGTGAAAATAGTGGTGTCTTGGAGCTCATCCAAAAGCTCCTAAATCACCGGGATCGGGTACTTGTCTGGAATGGTGGCTTTGTTGAGCTCCTGATAGTCCACGCAAAAATGCCAGCTGTCGTCCTTCTTATTGACTAGGAGGACTGGGCTGGAGAAAGGGCTCGCACTGGGGCGGATAAGGCCCCCCATCAACATGTCGACGAGCCGCTCGATCTCGTCCTTCTGCACGTGCCCATAGCGATACGGCCGGACAGAGACTGCTGACACGCCAAGCTGAAGAGGAATGACATGGTCATGCGGCCGAGCCGGGGGCAAGCCGGATGGTGCAGTTAAACGGTCCCCAAACTCGAAGAGAAGAGACTGAAGGGCCGGTGGCGGTGATGGGGCTGGCAGCGCAACATCCAAGATGGACCAGAGACACAGAGAAATCGACGTCCGAAATTCTCTTAATCGTGCAAAAAGAGACGGGGGAGCGAAGTAAGGAGACATCCCCCACAAGGCAGCATTCCCTACCATCTTGGAGAAACCACATCGTCATAGTCCCCAAGTTGACCCGAACGTCGCCCAACATGCTAAGCCACGCGACACCCAAGATGGCGTCAATGCCGCCAAGGCTGAAGACGTAGAAATCCGTCATCACCGAGTATGTACCCACGAAGAGGGAGACGGCTGGGCAGCAGCCCTGGATCGAGCGGTGGCGGCCATCGCCCAAACTGACAGTGAAATCCGGGGACGGCTCCATCGGAAGGTGGAGCTGTTGGGCCAGTTGGGAGGAGAGGATATTATGGCTCGCCCCGCTGTCCATCATGACAACAATGTGGCGGTCGTCGAGCCTGCCCGCCAAATTCATGGTTTGAGGCCCGGAAATGCCGCCTGCGAAAAAACAAGGAAGCTCCAAACGGTGGGAGGAAGTGTCAGCAGTGTCCTCGAGGATGTCTTCCTCGGGAATTTTGAGGTACTCGAAATCCGCTAAAGTCTCCTCCGACTCAGTTGTCGATGATGGCGCGGAACTCCTTGACCATGCACATGTGGGTGGGAGAATAAGGCTGGCGGCAGTGAAAACATAACTCCTTACGACAGAGGTTGTCAAACTCGCTGTTGGAAAAGCGTTGCGGGGGAGCCGGTCGGCCGTGCCGAGTTACCTGAGGGGGCCGAGGGGGTGGGGGTTCTGCAGGCGTGGCTCGCCCGCCCCCCCCCCCCCCCCCCCCTGCGGAGTGCCACCTCCCGTAGGTGGCGGTCGAGGTGACAAATCCACCTCCACTAGACAAGCTATGTCAAAGGCGTTCCGTGGATGGTGTGTGCGGAGTCGGGAGCGGATGTTGGGCAAGAGGCCCTACATAAAGAAACCGAGATAGTGATCCGACGGCAAACCCGAAACATGGGTGATGAGGGCTACAAACTCATCAATGTAATCGGCCAATGCACCGGTTTGGCGAACCCCACACAACCGTTCGATGGCGGATCTGGAATAGCGGCGGATCATCTCATGTTTGATCTCCGACCAGGAGATGGTCGGGTTGGACTGCCGAAGCCATCGGGCCCAATGAAGGACGGAGCTGTCGAGTCCCACGATGGCAGTAGAAACCTTATCCTACTCGGGAGTATGGTGGAGGTTGAAGTACTGCTCCACCTTGGCAATCCACCCAGTCGGGTCCACACCGACAAAGGTGGGGAGGTCCAAAGCGAGGGCAGGACGACCTGGAAGTGGCGAGACTGCGGAGCCCCCGATGTGCGGCAGAGGAGCCGCTCCGAGGATGGATGCGCTGGTGGCCGGGCACGCGGATTGTTGGCGGAGGAGGCAGCGGAGTGTTGGAGGGCATCGAACTTGGCGTGAAGGGCGTGAAGGAGGCATGCATGGAGGCCACGAGGGACTCCTGGGCGTCGACGCGGCGGAGGAGGGCCTCGGTGGAGTCCTCCAACGGCGGTTCGGTAGTGGACCGTGTCGTTGGGGCCATGGCGGTGGCTGGTGCTCGGGGCGCGGCGTAGCGGCGATGCAGGCTGGCGGGGCGAAGCAGGAGCGTCGGGACCGTACATGGGCCGGCGAAGCAGGCCTGACGCGGCACGGGTCGGCACAGGCGCGGGCGGAACGACGCGTCGGGTGGGAGCAGGCGCGTCTGTCGCGGAAACAGCGCGAACGGCGGTCGCGGAAATGGATCGCGGGAACGGCTTGACCGAGGGAGGTCCGCAACGAAAAATCAACCGGCGGCCAGCGGCAGGTCGGACCAGTTTGATGCGAACTCGGGGAAACCGACGGGGAGAGAAGTCGGCTGTAGGGGAGAGAGTGAGAGTGAGGGAAAGAGGAAGAGAAGAAATTAGGGTTGAGAGAAAACAGGAAACATAACATTCATCCAAGATGTCCCAAAACACAATATACCCTGCCCCTTATAGTAGTGGGGTGCAAAAAAAAGCGCAAACAGTCCGCCAAATAAAAAGTACTGAAATTTAATAATAATAAAAACGACTAAGGCGCGATCTCCTCTGTGGGCTCGGTGGGGCCATGCGATGTACGCACCCGCCACATGTAGACTCTCCATGGGGGCTCGGCATCGTGTAGATTTGTAACAATGTACTTACTGCTTGTAGCATACCAAATAAAACAATCAATTATTTACCAAATAGAACAACTTCCTTAACCACAAGATACAAAAGATTGGATATTTCTAAACCATAATCTCCTTTCTTCAGACTCAATATCCAGAGCTTCTAGTTTTGTTGCTCAAAACGAGTTTTTGTGCTAACCAAGTACTTCCAGGACAACATAGTTTCAATCTAGACTAAAAATGATTTTTTGATTGATAGTACACCAATGAAGACACTGAAAGATGAGATTTTTCCGTCCGGGCTCCGTTCCTAAATCTAGTTTCAGGATTGTTGGTGTGTTGCCATGTGGAACAATAAATGGTGGTGATCAAAACTAAAAAACCATAGGGGATGTGGTGAACCCGTTCAAATCTAGCGCAATCTCACAGAGATCAAATTTGATCTCCCCAGAGACCATCCCGGAGTCCGGACGGAAAATTTTCTGCTGAAAGAGAGAGGGAGGATGGGGGGATTTTAAAAGAAACAAACTTTGAGATGATGAATACTCTATATGGTTCTCTTTCTGTGAGCAATTGGAACCTCCATTAGGAATCTTAATGTGATCCCCATAATGAATGGGGTCAAGGGACTTAGAATTAGTGACGCAGGAGGAATCTATAAGCGGCGGGAAATCTGTGACCTAACCCTACATGTTATGCAAATCTGACGGTTAGATCACATGTTAGATAATAAATTTCAAACATCTCACGCAAAATAAATTCACAGCAAGACAAAATAATTAATTATGACGAAACAAGCTTAGACTTTCCTCCGTGTGGAGGGTCAAAGCAAGAGCGCGCGGCGAATAAACACTTTCTGCAGTTAGAGATTAATCCAGGCACAAATGACTATAATAAAATGAACACTCAAACTAACAGGTAATAAGCAAACTGTGACAATGTTTTACAACCCCAGTACCAATACAAAAACACAATATGAATATTATGGCTGCTGAAAAATAAATGGATCTGAACGTTGGAGGGCTCAAGGAGGGGTTCCGGTGGTGAATAAGTGGTGGGAGGTGGCTCCACGGGTGGGAATAGGTGGCGGCCAGAGGGAAGAGTGCTGGAAGGAAAACTGGAGTTGTGTGGTTGCTGGATATGGGGATAGTGGGTGGCGGCCTGATGGTAGGATGGCTAGAGGGGGGGAATTAGGGGGGTGGCGGCAGCCTTTTTGCTGGGAGGAAAAAAAAGGGGCAGCAGTCAGCTGTTCCAGTAGGGAAGACAGGGGAAAACGGCGGCAGGGAAGGATGGCTGGTGGCTGGGATAGGGGAAAAAACTATATGATGAATAGTAAATTTCATCCAACAATAAACATGAATATTGATGGGAATTTCTTATTGACAGAAAATAGAAGCTGGTGGGCTGTTTTGTGGTTGTCCGGTGGTTGGTCTGGGAGACGAAAAGGTGGAGTGGCTGGTCCTGGACGGGGAGGCTTCAAAGGACAGTGGCTGTAGAGAGGAAAAGGGAGTCCGGCGGTTGGATAGCAAAAATTGGAAAGATGGAGGGTGGGGGAGGAGGAAGATACAAAGATACAAAAACCTTACCCAAGGAGTTGTCACCGAGGGGTTCCACAGAGTCGGTACAGTGGAGGAGATCACCGGAATGAAGGGATTTCTTCTCCAGACATTCAACAATAAGAAAACTGCATCCCTAAATATCCTATTTATAAGAATCTGAAATTAGGACATCCGAAATCAACGACTATGATTGGCCGTTGGTCTCGGGGCCAAAACTACATGAAATAAAACCCAAAAAACACAAAGCTATATATGAAATTGATTCGTAACGTCAATCCGGACACGTCCATGGAGACGGATCGTCGATCCGGGGACTCCATATATGGTAAGTAGTCAAATCAGCCCCGAATGGGCCCAAGCTCGTCCTCATCTTTGTTCCGCATCAATTAGGCTTTAGTTTATAATCATGGCAGGACAGAGAATTAGGTTTCCCAACATTACTTGGTTCATAATTCTGGCATGACAGAGTATTAGGTTTGTCAACAACGAAAGGTTTTTTTTTGCATAGTGTTTGCACAAACAATTCTTGCTTGTTCAGTCATGCGTTAGTTCCCTATATTTCCAGCATTTTTAATGCTGTATGGTTTAATTGGCTCGGTGGCATTGATTATTGTTGGAACATTATTCCGACATCCATATATCGTCTTGTATCTGTACAATCCCGTATCCGGCGAGTAGGGTCGGCAGGAGCCAGACCGGCCGGATCGAGCAGTCCAAGTCCCGGGCGATCACCCAAGGGGGGAGGAGCTCGGCAGCCCCCTGACTCGCCCAGGCGGGGCGGAGTATTGGAGGGGCGAGCAGAGTAGAAGGGCTCGCACTCGCCCCAGGGGGGCTCGGCAAGCGGCAGACAAGTAGGGCCAGCCGGGCCGGTACTCGTCCAAGGTCCAGGGAGAGGCGGCGAGTGCCAGCGTCATCGAGCACTCGCCGCCCCGGGCGAGTGGAGGTCTCAGGGACCACTCGCCCAATGATCTATGATTTTTTTTACCATTTTGCCTCCGCTGGCCTGCCCATAGCCTTCCAGAACAGCGGAGTTACGTTGTTGGCAGGCCAACCTGGACTGCACATAGCTGTTTGGATTTTGGAACAACGGAAGTTGGCTATTTGCAGGCCGTTTCCAAAAAACTATAAATAGACTCAATATCCCATGCATTGGTTTGCACATGTTTGAATTCTACCCGATGTGAGAATAAGAATATTCGCATACCAGGTATTCCATGCGCTTTGTGTACTTCATAAGGCTTTGGGCCTTTTCAATCTTTACCGATTTATTTTGAGTTGGATGTCTGAGTTCTGATATGATATCCGAGCTTGGTTGTTGCCCATGCTCCTATGTATTCACATAATGTATCCACAAGAGTGGGCATGTTGAAATATTATCCCAATGGCCATGTATTGTGTTGTATCGACGTGTATTCCTCTATGTGATCCAAAATTGTGTACCCCGCTCTTTGGTCCCATCTGTTGAAGTTATATATAGTTTGTGAATTTGAATACTCCTACATAGGGTATTACATGTCCATGTGTGCTTTACAAGCACTTGAGCCTCTTCACTCTTTATCAATTGATTTTGAGTTGGATGTCTGGATTCAATAATTTATATTTTGGCGAGGAACTTAAATGAAAGAAGATTATGGCAAATTTGCTACTAAATTCTAAGATTTGTCTTCATATAAATGCTCCTCGTGAGAGGAAGTATTTGGAAAAATATGATTGGATCTCGAGGAAAGCAAAATTCATGGAAACAAAAACATGTCTAAGAGCGGAAGAGTAGACTTGTTGCTCTTTTGAGTATGTGGTTATCCTATGTAGACACATTTACTATGCAGACACATTTACTAAGCAGACACATTTACTAGTTTTGGATCAATAGTATGTTGGTTATGGTTGTGAACAATGTAATAAATTCAAAAAAAAACAAAATTGGGGGGAAAGAGAACAAATTGAATGGAACAAGAGATATGTGTTTAGTAACATGAAAATAGGAAATTTCTATTGTAGAACTTGGAGACATTTGGTTTATTAGATACGACAACAACAACACTCGAGCCTTTATCCTACTATAGTGGGGTAGGCTATATGGACCATTTGTCGTCATTGTGCCTTATCTTTAATCATGATCTCACTAATGCCTAAGTACATCATGTCTTATAGTTTCATTCCAAGTCTTCATTGGTCTACCCCTCCCTCGTTTAACATGCCTAGTAACTAGACTCTCACAACGCCTAACAAGTGCCTTTAATGGTCTCCTTTGTACGTGTCCAAACCATCTTAGCCGAGCTTCTCGCATCTTCTCTGCAATTGATGCTACTCTTGTCTTATCTCTGATACATTCATTCCTAATTTTATCCAGTCGTGTGTGTCCACACGTCCACCTAAGCATTTTCATCTCCACAACTCCCATTTTTTGCTCATGTACACAATTCACTGCCCAACACTCGGAAACATAGAGTATTGTTGGTCTAATTGCAGTACGGTAAAACTTGTCTTTAAGTTTTAATGGTACTTTACGATCACATAAGATCCCTGACCAACCCGCTTGGATTCTCTGTGTCACATCTTTACCAATACCTCCATCTTTTTGAACTAATATCTTGGACGATAGTTCAAAAAGATGGAGGTAAAATCTTATCAGATACGACCATTAAGGCTATTTCTCCATGTTACTATATTGAGACATGTATGGAAAACATAAGGATTTTGGCAACTCCAATAAGTTAATGTTTTTTTTCTTTCAAATGCACCATTTTATTGTGGCATATTATGGCAAAAAGTTTTGATGAATTTGCTCGGTTGCTAAATATATTTTTAGTATAGAATGATAGTATTCCTTTCCATTATAAATTCTCAAGATTTGATCGGTGGTATCAAAACGAGTTTTTAGCTATGGAATGAAATAATTGAATATTTTTTAGAATCAGATATTTCCTAAATAAAAAAAACTCGATATATCTTATTATCGTCAGCTCGATAACTTACCTAAAATGTGATCTGTTAGCCCGCATCTCAAGACAAAATTTTTTTATAATACACCTCACACTCACATTTGCAAAATGTTCCACACAGCTGGTCTAATTACAAGAGTACCCTAAATAAACTTCAAAAATTTGCATAATTAAAATACACAAATAATACAACATTCAGCAACAAGGCTTCCTAACAACCACCAGAAAATTTCTTGGTTCATTAGCAGGAAAGGTTGAGTCTCACTCGGATTAAGAAAAATGTTCTGACAGCAATGATGACTCTCCCGCTTTTCATTAGATTTGATCTCTTGTTCCCTTTGTTTCAGAAAGGCCTTTGTTCCTCTTTTCTTAGACTTCAATTCTTATTCTGTCAGCGATTTGCTTACCATCTTTTCCTCCACTCCATGCGGGGAATGACTCCGGTACTTCCTTGGTCGGATTGCTTTGAATAGCGTAGTTTTGTAGCTTAGCTCCGGGGAGGAGTTTTGCCTTATCAGATGCAGTAGATGAGGTCTTCGCTTTTCCTGTTAGAGAATGATTTGCCTTACAGAATGTGCTGCACATCTATCATTCTTTCTAATGATAGTTATCAAGAATTATTGGAATTACATGAGTACTGATAATCATGCCGACAACTAAGTAGGCTTAAGGTAGTCCTCGAAAACCCCTGTCTTATTAGCGCTTAAGCCTCTTCACCTAAAGCCTCTGGGGAATATATGATTTCAATGAAAAAGAAAGAGTTCGTGAAAGGCCCCATTGGAATTTCAGTCGAAAGGACAAAAGCCCCATATGGACTGAGCCTAGAGCTTATGACCTGGAAATAGGAAAGAAAGAAGAAAGATCTGATAAGGCTACGATTGTTATAGCTAAAAGTCAAGCAGTCATCAAGCCTTTCACAACTACTGATCCGAACCTGAGGGCAGTCAATCCAGGGTCAATGTAGTAGGAAAAGTCAATGGGTTCGACTTTCACTTTCATATGATAAAGATTCTGGCTATGAAGCTAGATCGCCAGGCGTTCGGGCCTCGGTCAATAGCCCTCAGTTCTCTGAGCGTCTAGCGATCGTTTGGAGGATTCAACATGTGGCGACCACCCCGGTTTACTGCGTAAGCAGAAAGATGGGACGTTTGACCATAGGTGACCTTGCCAGGACTAGGTCATCCTCTTGTGCTTGCAAGGGGAAAGCATTCTCCATCAAATCCTGGATATTCGAATTTAGAGAGATATTGAGAGAGATCAAGAATTCTCACTATTTCTTAGATTCATGGATCAAATTTCATTCAGTGGAATCTTTCACTCACTTTTTTCCACTAAGAACGTTTTATGAAATTCTTTGACCATCAAATTTGGAGTATCCTACTTTCACGTGAATCACAGGGTGCAATTAACAATCGATATTTCACGATCAAAGGTGTAGTCAATGTTTTAAAATTTAAATATCGGATGTCGGCGACATATCAGATTGAGTTTTAAATGTCGAAAGTCGGAGACATGTCAGAGATATTTTATAATATCGGATTTCCATGTCTTATAAATAAAAAATTTATTTTATGTATAACTATAATTATATGTTATAAAAATAGAGAAATAATATAACAAATAGATAAAAAAGTGTCATTTATATTATGAAATAAAATCAAATAGTATTTAAGATAAAATATTATTAACAAATACAAAATGATATATTGTCAAATATATTTAATAGTATACACTAATTTTATTTTGATAACAATAAGTTTATTACAAATAAAGAAAATTTAAATGTTAAAAATCTTTGATTGATTATAAGTCTTTTCAAACTTATAATTTATATTAAAACCTACAGACAATCAACTAATAAATGTATTAAATGTTCTCATATTTTTTGTAATATGAAATTAAAAATTGTGAAACAATTATATAAAATTTGTTGTAAGAATAAAACGTTAAAAATCGAAACAATAAGTCTAATCGATTTAAACATGCATAATATAATATTCATTAACGATTTAAACATATCCTGCTATTCTGCTAATATAACATAAAATAAAATAACGTACGATATATCTGAAAAAATCAGACATGTCGGCCTATATTTTACAAAAGGACAATCTAAATTTTTAAGAAAAACATATCATTTTGTTCTAAAAAATGACATGTCGGGAGATATGTCGGACATGCTGGAGGACATTTAAAACAATTGGCGTAGTATTGCTTGTAGTAGTGGTCCTTATATCTCGTATTAACAATCGAAATATGGTCGAAAGAAAAAATCTCTATTTGATGGGGATTCTTCCTATATCTTTGAATTCCATTGGACCCAGAAATGAGACATTGGAAGAATCTTTTTGGTCTTCCAATAGAAATAGGTTGATTGTTTCCATAACTAACCCCTTAATTGAAAGGTATGTAACAAGGACATGTAGCGGTTTGTTCCCCCGTAGAATCAAGATCGTAGAGTCCATCTTTTGCTCTACTCTGCTCATCATCTTCCCCCGAGACCCGCTGATACGCACAAGTATGTCACAATTTAAAGTAATTAGATAGAGCGCATATTAATGGTAAACATACCTATCATAGGTAGTAGTTGATTCGTTATATCAAGGTTGTATTCCACAGGGTCCTTGTAAGTATAGTACTTTATATCTTGTTCTATTATCATGTCTAATTTATATAAAGATAATTTTTTAGTTTAGGATATGATTGTCCAACAGTAACATAGATTTTGATGCATTGATTTGACTCACAAAATCAGAAAATAGAGATTAACATGTAATAGTTTTATTTTGTAAAAAGTAGTTATTTAAAGTTGTAGAAATATAGATTACTTTGTTTTAATTTAAATATATCTTTTCTCTTTCACCCTCTTCACTAGACCGCTAGGGTTCCACACCACTCCGGTCTCCCTGGGCGAGGCGTCATCAGAGCTCTAATTTTAGAGTGGCCCAAGATTTGAACTATGAGTAGGGACTCTAAAGATCGCCTTACTGTTCTATGAACCCCATCACTAGGTTTTGCAATGTCCTAGACGGAAGAATTAAGTTTCCTATTCTTTTGGGAAATCAACCTACTATTTTTATCAAATGTATGATCTTTACAAAGTAACAATACCCAAAATCATATTGCCTAAATTACTTGCAGCTGATATGAAGATGTTAGCCACAAACTACCACTTTATTCTATTATAAACATGGATAAATCTTAGCAAGAGTTGAACTAGAAGAAAAGTAGTTGTATGATTAAAACAAAGTAGAGTTTACAACACAAAGACAACAAGACAATACATGATTACGTAAACAATCTTAAACAAGGCATGAGTAGAGAGGAAGGAAGAAGAGTACAAACATATGGAACCGTCCATGAAGAACTTTCACTCTCCAAGTTTTCTTCTCCTTCTCCTCTTTCCTCCATGGTGTTCACATCTCTTGGAGTTTTCTGGACCTTCGGGGCCGAATCAAGCATCCGTTCTTCGGATCAAAGTATGCTATTTATAAAGATGGTCTGCTGGCAGAGGTTAGAACCACACACAGCCTCGACACATCGACGTGTGTTGAGATTGTGTGCCTCAAAGATCGCTCCGCTTCACTCCTGGCCGTGCATAGAACCAAAAACTGCCAAAAAACCGACACATGCCCGAGGCACACATGCGCGTGTCTTCAAAAGTTGCGTCTTTTGATCCCTGGAACTGCCACCACGTGTTGTGCCACTAATTAATGCTTCCCCAAGTCCTTTAGATGCGTCTCTTCGTCATTTAGATTCATTTTAGGCCAAAAAAGTGTCATGATTCATCCGAATTCGAATTTACATGCTCCTGCACATTTGAACACACATTAAACACATAATATCATATACAACATTGGATTTAAACAATTTATAACAAATAATCATTCATGAAGAGCAGAATAAAAGTGTATAATTCAAGCGTCATCACCCGCTCTTTAATTCCACAAATAACAAAAAATCAGCAATTCAATTCAAATTATTTTTCAATTTGCTAATAGGCAAATTGGTACAAGTAAATTTTTTAATATGAAGAATAAAATGAATAACCAGAGATTTTGACCATCAAATTAACCATTTATCAACAAAGGGACTCGTCAATTATTTTTTCCAGAGAGTTACAAACATTTCAGGAATATGGGTAGAAGCCTCTTCCAGGCTTGTAGTCCTACATCCCAAAAACAAATTGATAATTCTCCAATGGGATTCAGGGAGGAAGCACCTGCTCTCGATGGAAATCATTGACTGAGGTTGTTGATTGAAGGAGAGGATGACAACCACAACAATTGATTGGAGGGGACGACTATGATTCTAGATTAGGCCTCGTTTGGTTCGGCGTTTCGCCGCCTCCGTTTGGAGCAAACGCCGCCGGACGGCGGGTTAACAAACGGCCGCCGCCGGCGTTTGCTCCGTTTGCACCCGCAACAAGGAGGAAATGGCCCCGATCCGCTCCGTTTCGACCCCCACCTCTCCCCCTCCGGCTCCAAAGTGGCATTTCGACCCACCGGATGCACCCGCCACCGCCGAACCAAATATTGTAAGTGGATGTTATGCCGATGGCGGGTGACAACAACAAAAAACGGAAGAATTGTCTGGATCATCTAGGTGACAACTCTTCACTTCTACACCTGCTTATTCATCTTTAGGATTACAACAACTCTTCACCTCTACAACTCACATAAAACAAAAACGGAAGAATTGTAGAAAATAGACGAGACTCGAGAGTAAATAAATTGTACAATAATATCCAACAAAATCTTAATATAATAATACTATAAAACTTGAATAAGATAAGCAAGATTTGTTCTTATTTTTTAAATAAAATTAATTTAATATAAAAAATCGAAAGAAATTTGTTCATGGCAAGTAAATTGGTTTGGCTCAACTCTTTTGATGTCTTCTTCTATTCCTTGAGTCTGCCTATCTGAAATTAAACTTTCTTAGGCTAACACCTCTCCCGGCAGAGGAGGAGCTGCATGCGGAGTATATTTCTCACATTGTTTCCTCAGAGTTAAACTTGTTATATATCAGTCTTTGGAGGCGGGACCAAGAAGCGGACCGGCGGGATGCCGTTGAGCGGAGGAAAATCAACCGTGTTGTTCTGGGGGTGATGCCCGAGCTCCAGGCATTGCTGTTCGCTCTCCGCTTACTCTGTTTTAAACATTTATTCAGATTCATATATTTCAGAAAAAGTTAAAAGTTGGCAGCAAAGTCTTTATAATGGATCACTAGTGCATGGAATTAAAAAAAATGAAAATAATAATAAGGGGCGTTTACGAGGACCTTCCTTCTAAGTTTGAAAATTTACAGATTGCACCCCTCTTACTATTGAAATTACAAAAATCTCCCCCAAATAGTACAAAACATAACATTTATACATGCACAAAAATACGGCGGTGAAGATGGTGAATTGCATCTCTGAGGAATGTGTGATGTGCGCCAGAAGAAGTTGAAATTGGTCCAGATAATTGTCCACGGAGCCTGCCTGACGTAGTGTCGTGAGGGCACCGAGAGGATTGTTGCGAACAGGAGGACCGAATCGTAGGTTGCAGAAGATCTTGAATTCTCCCCATGTCAGGCCTGGCTGGTCGATGAGGAGACTGAGTGGTCCAAAACAGAGAGGTGTCAAGAAGATGGAAGGAGTCGAGACGAAGATGTTCACCAGCCGGAATCTGTTGGTGGTCAAATAATTGCTCACACCCGGTGAGCCAGCCAAAGGGGTCCGTCTTCCCCATCGTAAGTTGGGAAATCTAACCTAGTGTAGCATGGTAGGGGAACAATCTCAAGGTGCACAAGGGCTGTAAGTGGCGGCAGTGCCTGACTGTTGCAAGCGTGTTCATGTCCTGTAGCAGTTAATAGATCATCGAGGCGCTTGGAGAGCGCAATAATAGCCTCTTGATGACGCTCCATGATGACATTTTGTTGTACCATGAAGGCTTGTACCATGGTCATAAGTTAGTTGAGTTGATCTGACGGCTCGGGCATGTTGTGTTGGGTGGATGATAATAAGCGGGTTATGAGCTGTTTGATTGCGTTGAGGCGACTGATTGGGAATAGTCACGAGAGCCGCATTGTTTCCCAATAGTGACGACGAAATAAACAGCAAGTGTTTGGTGCCCAAAGTGGAAAGGCAAAATTAATTACTTAATTAGATAATTGATTAATTAATGAAATAATTGAATTGAAAAAAGGTTGGAGCGATTGCTATACTTCTAATTTTGGTGGGTTCGAGAAAAGGAAAAGGCACGAATGCGTGATACGTATGTAACTGTTGGAGCTTTGATATGAGAACTTATGCAGAAGAGGATTCATGTGCGTGAAGGGAGAGAGCGACATGTAGAGGATTCACGTTGGAATAATATTTAAGATAAAATATTATTAACAAATACAAAATGATATATTGTAAAATATATTTAATAGTATACACTAATTTTATTTTGATAACAATAAGTTTATTGCAAATAAAAAAGATTTAAATATTAAAAATTCTTGATTGATTATAAGTCTTTTCAAACTTATAATTTATATTAAAACCTACAGACAATCAACTTATAAATATATTAAATGTTTTTATATTTTTTGTAATATGAAATTAAAATATTGTGAAACAATTATACAAAATTTGTTGTAAGAATAAACCGTTAAAAAATCAAAACAATAAGTCTAATCGATTTAAATATACATAATATAAATTTTATTGGCGATTTAAACATATCCCGCTAGTCTGCTAATATAACATAAAATAAAATAGCGGACAATATATTTAAAAGCCGTTTCGGACAATATATCGGACATGTCGGTCTATATTTTAGAAAAAAATATAATCTAATTTTTTAAGAAAAACATATCGTTTTGCTCTAAAAAATGACATGTCGGGAGACATGTCGGACATGTCGGAGGATATTTAAAACAATGAGTGTAGTACTGCTTGTAGTAGTGGTCCTTATATCTCGTATTAACAATCGAAATATGGTTGAAAGAAAAAATCTCTATTTTATGGGGCTTCTTCCTATACCTATGAATTCCATTGGACCCAGAAATGAGACATTGGAAGAATCTTTTTGATCTTCTAATAAAAATAGGTTGGTTGTTTCCATAACTAACCCCTTAATTGAAAGGTATGTAACAAGGGCATGTAGCGGCTTGTTCCCTCGTAGAATCAAGATCGTAGAGTCCATCTTCTGCTCTACTCTGCTCATCATCTTCCCCCTAGACCCGCTAATACGCGCAAGTTTGTCACAATTTAAAGTAATTAGATAGAGCGCATATTAATGGTAAACACACCTATCATAGGTAGTAGTTGATTCTTTATATCAAGGTTGTATTCCACATGGTCCTAGTAAATACCGTACTTTATATCTTGTTCTATTATCATGTCTAATTTATATAAAGATAATTTTTTAATTTAGGATATGATTGTCCAAGCTTAAGATAAATTTTGATGTATTGATTTGACTCACAAAATAAAAAAATAGAGATTAACATGTAATAGTTTTATTTTGTGAAAAATAGTTATTTTAAGTTGTAGAAATATAGATTACTTTATTTTAATTTAAATATATCTTTCTCTTTCACCCTCTTCACTAGACCGCTGGGGTTCCACACCACTCCGGTCTCCCTGGGAGAGGCGGCATCAAAGCTCTAATTTTAGAGTGGCCCAAGATTTGAACTATGAGTAGGGACTCTAAAGATCGCCTTACTGTTCTATGAACCCCATCACTAGGTTTTGCATTGTCCTAGACGGAAGAATTAAGTTTCCTATTCTTTTAGGAAATCAACCTACTATTTTTATCAAATGTATGATCTTTACAAAGTAACAATACCCAAAATCATATTGCCTAAATTACTTGCAACTGATATGAAGATGTTAGCCACAAACTACCTCTTTATTCTATTATAAACACGGATAAATCTAAGCAAGAGTTGAACCAGAAGAAAAGTAGTTGTATGATTAAAACACAGTAGAGTTTACAACACAAAGACAACAAGCCAATACATGATTACGTAAACAATCTTAAACAAGACATGAGTAGAGAGGAAGGAAGAAGAATACAAACATATGGAACCGTCCATGAAGAACTTTCACTCTCCAAGTTTTCTTCTCCTTCTCCTCTTTCCTCCATGGTGTTCACATCTCTTGGAGTTTTCTGGACCTTCGGGGCCGAATCAAGCATCCATTCTTCAGATCAAAGTATGCTATTTATAAAGATGGTCTGCTGGCAGAGGTTAGAACCACACACACCCTCGACACATCGACGTGTGTTGAGATTGTGTGCCTCAAAGATCGCTCCGCTTCACTCCTGGCCGTGCATAGAACCAAAAACTGCCAAAAAACCGACACATGCCCAAGGTACACATGCCCGAGGCACACATGCACGCGTCTTCAAAAGTTGCGTCTTTTGATCCATGGAACTGTCACCACGTGTTGGGCCACTAATTAATGCTTCCCCAAGTCCTTTAGATGCATCTCTTCATCATTTAGATTCATTTTAGGCCAAAAAAGTGCCATGATTCATCCGAATTCGAATTTACATGCTCCTGCACACTTGAACACACATTAAATGCATAATATCATATACAACATTGAATTTAAACAATTTATAACTGTTGGAAAAGCCCATGTAAATAGACACATTTATTTGTATTTCTTCTTTTCTCCTCCTTAGTCCCACATCTTGTATAGGACTCTCTTCTCTCTTTCTCCCTCCTATAAATGTGTATTCATATATTGTATTTCATTATTGAGATAGTATATACAAGGTTGAGTTTTTCTCTACAATAACAACTAATCATTCGTGAAGAGAAGAATAAAAGTGTATAATTCAAGAGTCATAACCCGCTCTTTAATTCCCCCCATCAAAACTCTCCGCACGGATAATGCTCGTTCATATACCCCCCAACAAAATGGAGTCGCTGAGCGAAAGAATCAACTTCTTCTCGATATGGCCCGCTCTATCATGCTCCAAATTCACGTTCCCAAAATTTATTGGAACTTTGCTCTTTCGACGGCTTGCTATCTGATTAACCATCTTCCTTCCCCCATCCTCCACAATGCCACTCCATTCAGCCTCATGTTCCCGTCTACTCCAGTATTCTCTTTCACACCCCACATCTTTGGGTTCAGTTGCTACGTTCACACCCTTGGTCCATCCTTGGATAAATTGGATCCCCGGGCAGCCAAACACATCTTTGTTGGCTACTCACGAACACAGAAAGGCTACGTATGCTACTCACCGGCTACCCGAAAGGTGACAGTTTCTGCTGATGTTATCTTTCGGGAGGATCTTCCTTTCTTCTCTGCTTCAGATCCTACACCTCCACCACCAACTGTCTTACGTCCTGTCATTCTCGTTACCACTCCACCACCAAGACCTCCAGCCCAGGCCACCCCTGTTGCCAAGCCTCCTGTTATTCGTGTCTACACTCGTCGCTATCCTGCTTCCAGTGCCCCACTGCAGTCTGCCTCGCCCTCTGATGCTCCGAGTCCCGCTGATCCGGCACCAGAATCTACAACTCATCACATGGTGAATTATGTATCTTTATATCGCCTATCTCCACAACTTCAGACTTTTGCCACTTCATTATCCTCGATTTCTATACCTAACTCTGTGCAGGAGGCTCTCCAACATCCTGGCTAGCGGGCGGTCATGGAAGAAGAAATGACGGCTCTCTGGGCTAACCAGACCTGAACCTTGGTACCATTACCTACCGGTCAGACATTAGTTGGGTGTAAATGGGTATTTGTGATCAAGCATGCACCTGATGGGACGATTGACCGTCTGAAGGCCCGCCTGGTGGCTCGTGGCATCACCCAACAACACAGCCTCGATTATGAGGAAACATTTTCTCTTGTGGCCAAGCTGAACACCGTTCGTGTTCTTCTCTCGGTGGCTGTGCATCGCCAATGACCATTACACCAACTAGACATCAAAAATGCTTTTCTCAACGACGACCTCCAGGAAACGGTTTTCATGCAGCAACCACCCGGGTTTGAGACCACGGGAGAGTCCCGAGTTTGTCATCTTAAGAAGTCCATCTATGGTCTCAAACAATCACCTCAGACATGGTTTGACAAGTTCAGTAAGGTCGTCCGGCAAGTCGGCTTTACTCGGAGTTCAACTGACTTCTCACTGTTCACACGTCATCAGGCAACGAAACTGTTCTTCTGTTGGTTTATGTTGATGATATCTTAATCACTGGAGACGATTCAAAGGGCATCCAAGCAGTCAAACAACACCTCAGCTCCGTCTTTCAGACCAAGGATCTGTGACATCTTTGTTACTTCCTTGGTCTTGAGGTCGCAAGACGACCGGATGGACTTGTCATCTCCCAAAGGAAGTACTGTCTGGATCTCCTTCAAAATGCTGGTTACTCGGAATGCAAGCCTACTACTGCTCCAATGGATGCTAATTATAAGTTGTGTGCGCATTCTTCTGATACAGACTTCCTCTTCAAAATCCGGAATACTATCGACGACTGGTTGGAAAATTGATCTATCTAACTGTCACAAGACCAGATATTTCCTTCGCTGTTGGGGTGGTTAACAGGTTTATGCATGCTCCACGAACATCTCACCTTCAAGCTGTTGAGCGCATCCCTAGATACCTTAAAACAGCCCCGGGTCAAGGATTGGTATACAAAACCTCATCCTCTACTCCAACATTGGTTGCATACTCTGATGCAGACTATGTCGGTTCCTTGGATGATTGCCGATCAACCAGTGGTTTTTGTACCTATTTCGAAGGTCATCTCGTTACCTGACGAAGTAAGAAACAAGCAGTGGTTGCTCGATCATCAGCTGAAGCAGAATACCGATCGATGACAGCTGTTGTCTCTGAGCTTACCTGGCTTGAAAATCTCCTGACCGATCTAGGTGTAAAACTTCCCTCACATGCTATCCTGCTATGCGACAGCCAAGCGGCTATACATATTGCGAAGAATCCAGTCTTTCATGAACGAACGAAACATATTGAAGTAGACTGTCACTTTATCCAGGAGAAAGTCCAAATGAAGAAGATAGAATTGAAGCATGTTCCTTGTACTGAACAAGTGGCTGATATCCTCACAAAGGCTTTACCTTGCACCCTATTCTACCAGTGTCTGTCCAAGCTTGGTGCATACTTGTACGCTCCAGCTTGCTGGGGAGTGTTGGAAAAGCCCATGTAAATAGGCCCATTTATTTGTATTTCTTTTTTTCTCCTCCTTAGTCCCACATCTTGTATAGGACTCTCTTCTCTCTTTCTCCCTCCTATAAATGTGTATTCATACATTGTATTTCATTATTGAGATAGTATATACAAGGTTGAGTTTTTCTCTACAATAACAAATAATCATTAGTGAATAGCAGAATAAAAGTGTATAATTCAAGCGTCATCACCCGCTCTTTAATTCCACAAATAACAAAAAATCAGCAATTCAATTCAAATTATTTTTCAATTTGCTAATAGGCAAATTGGTACAAGTAATTTTTGTAATATGAAGAATAAAATGAATAATGAGAGATTTTGACCATCAAATTAACCATTTATCAACAAAGGGACTCGTCAATTATTTTATCCAGAGAGTTGCAAGCATTTGAGGAATATGGGTAGAAGCCTCTTCCAGGCTTGTAGTCCTACATCCCAAAAACAAATTGATAATTCTCCAATGGGATTCAGGGAGGAACCACCTGCTCTCGATGGAAATCATTGACTGTGGTTGTTGATTGAAGGAGAGGATGACTGCAGCAACAATTGATTGGAGGAGGGGACGACTATGATTCTAGATTAGGCTTTGTTTGGTTCGGCGTTTCGCCGCCTCCTTTTGGAGTAAATGCCGCCGGACGGCGGGTAAACAAACGGCTGGCGGCGGTGTTTGCTCCGTTTGCACCCGCGGCAAGGAGGAAACGGCCCCGATCCGCTCTGTTTCGACCCTCACCTCTCTCCCTCCGGTTCCAAAGTGACGTTTCAACCACCAGATGCACCCGCCACCGCCGAACCAAATATAGCGAGCGGATGTTATGACGATGGCGGGTGACCAACAAAAAACGGTAGAATTGTCGTGATCATCGGGGTAACAACTCTTCACTTCTACACCCGCTTATTCATCTTTAGGATTACAACACCTCTTCACTTCTTCACCTCTACAACTCCATAAAACAAAAACGGAAGAATTGTAGAAAATAGAGGAGAGTAAATAAATTGCACAATAATATCCAGCAAAATCTAAATATAATAATACTATAAAACTTGAATAAGATAAGCAAGATTTGTTCTTATTTTTTTAATAAAATTAATTTAATATAAAAAATCGAAAGAAATTTGTTCATTGCAAGCAAATTAGTTTGGCTCAACTCTTTTGATGTCTTCTTCTATTCCTTGAGTCTGCCTATCTGAAATTAAACTTTCTTAGGCTAACACCTCCCGGCAGAGGAGGAGCTGCATGCGGAGTATATTTCTCACATTGTTTCGTCATAGTTAAACTTGTTATATATCAGTCTTTGAAGGCGGGACCAAGAAGCGGACCGGCGGGATGCCGTTGAGCGGAGGAAAATCAACCGCGTTGTTCTGGGTTGGATGCCCGAGCTCCAGGCATTGCCGTTCGCTCTCCGCTGCCGGAGGTCCGGCCAAACAGCCCCTAGGAGCTGCTTACTCTTTGTTTTAAACATTTATTCAGATTCATATATTTCAGAATAGGTTAAAAGTTGGCAGCAAAGTCCTTATAATGGATCACTAGTGCATGGAATTACAAAAAAAATTGAAAATAATAGTAGGGGGAGTTTACCAGGACCTTGCTTTTAAGTTTGAAAAATTACAGATTGCACCACTCTTACTATTGAAATTACAATAATCTCCCCTGAATATTACAAAACATAAAATTTATACATGCACAAAAATACGTCCCTCGGAGTACATTTTCAAGGGGGATATTTTGTGCATGGATGTTATGAAATGTGAACTTCAGGAAGGTAAATGTTATGTTTTGTAACATTCAGGAGAGGTTTTTGTAATTTCAATAATGAGAGGGGTGCAATATGTAATTATGCTATCTTCCAAGGGAAGTTTGTAATTATGCTATCTTCTTGGGTTAAAGTTTGAGGATATTTGGATATGATTTCCTCATTTTATGAGTTATATAATTGAAAGATATAGTTTAATTCATTGAATTCTTACACATGTATATTATTGAAATGTTATGATCTTAATCATTGAAATAAACCCTCAAAATTTTATGGTACACTTACCATTTCATGACTGACCTTGTGTAGGGTTTAAGATTTAGAATTTTGTTTATGCTTGTGTAGAAACTTCTGGAACTTCCAGATCTTGGCTGAAGAATCTCTCCTGGCGTATCATTTCCTTTTAAGGGCAGGTCTCAGGAGGAGGATCAGTAATTTATGTATGACTAATTATGTCCCCTAAAAAAGAAAAATGACCCATTCCTCTTCCAGCTCCTGTTGTACTCTCTTCTTTTCCTGTTACTTAACAAGATATTCATAAATATTAAAATGCTGGACGAACTTCAAATTACACACACACTAGCAGTCACCGGGCTCCTCTTTGTCAATAAATTGTCATAATATGTATATCTCAAAATTTTTAGGTCCGAAGCCTGGACCGTGCAGGACCAATAAAAAGCGTCCAATGAAGCCAATTCGGCCCCACCCGTAAAAAGTGCATGTCGGACTTTCTACTATTTGCAGAGCTGAGATATCGTGGAGCGGTCCTGTTCTAAATACAAAAGACATCAAAAGACATCTGAAGAGGTCCCGGACCCAAAAAAATCCGGGTCCGGGATCCGGATCCAAGAATTTCTCCTGAAGCAGACCCTCCATAATAGTGCCGAGCTCCAATTTCGATCGTGCGAGATTGCATTTTCAGTTTAGATTACAGTCATAACTCCAATTATGATCGTAATTGAATTATATTTTCAGTTTATATTACAGTTGTATATGTTTCAATTTTTTTTTTTTTTAAAAATGTATTTTCACTAAAAAATATATATACATATGATTACTTAAAATGAGCATAATAATACAGAGATCAATATTCTGGAACTTATTTTGCTAAAAAAAAAAAATCTACCTAAATTTCACATGATTGGCGCCACGTGACAATTGTGGTTGTTACGCTAGGCCCTTGCTTGGTGGGCCATCTGCCTGTGACTTGTGTTGGGTATGCACACGCGTGTGCCTGACATGCACCTTGCCCTCATGGGCGCGACGTGGCGCCAGACTGGGGGGGTTGAACGTGACCTGGGGACATTTTTTTGTCTGGGAGCTACACGGCTCTGATTTCAGCAATGGTCAGGATGTGGTTCTTTCATTTTATTATTCAGATTAGAATCGAAATCAGAATCGCAACATAAATGTCTCGGACGGTTTCTGAATTTTTAGACTCGGTTAGGCACAGGAGACTCCACGGTTGTAGTAGAAAATAATCTCAAATTAGAGAGAAGAACAAGCGGCAGCTGGATGAGGAGAAGTCGAGACTGTAGTGCCAGATGAGGAGATGGTTCAGAAAAAGCATAGCTGCACTTGAAATAAAAAACAGATACCCAAATCAAAACCACATCAACAATGCCAAAATTTAATCCAACCAACTGAATAAAATTTGCAAAACAACATACAGAGGGATTTCAAGTGATTTCAAAAAAGCATGAAGGAATGGAGAATCGACGATGCCCTGACAGGAAATTGCAAAAAATGCGGCGCCCAAACCTTCAGAGAGGGTCAGCGAGAAGGTGAAAACACATCGGATGGCCTTGAAGAAACTGGCAGAGCTCCCCGTTGCTTATGTGTGTTAGCTTGGCTTGATAATTCAAACATAGAAGAAAACTCCACCAACATTTCATGTGGTCAATGGAGAAAAAAAAGAGAGAAAAAGTTGGAACTTAGCTATCCCCATCCCTGCATGTCATGCTGACGGGATCCGGATCCTCTCCATTTCAACTCTTTGAAAAAATAGAACCCGTTAGACGATAAGTCCAAAAAATCTAATGGTCAAGAATTTTTTGAATAAAAAAAATATAAAGGCAATGAAAAAACAGAACCCGAAAACAAGTAATCCTGTCCGTGAAATGAATCCCCTGTGAGAATTAGATTTCAAAGCTGGCTGCTTCGTTTTGATTAAAATAATCAAAAGTTTTCAATACATTTGTTATAAAGCTGGCAACTCTTTGAAAAAATGATAGCCAACCAGTGAAACTTCATGTGGAGGAGGAAATTAAGAGTACAACTCATCTTGATCTCGAGGCCAAGGGCGGATGAGGGCTGCGGCCGGTGCAGGAGGGCACCGGCGAACGTCGGAGCACTTGACAATAGCAGGTCGACAGATGCTGGTACGGCGAGACGGAGGCGAGCTGCAACAAGTGCGGCAAGGCGACAGCGGGATGCAATGAGTGCGGCAAGACTGCGGTGGGCTGCAACGTGTGCGACAAGGTTGCTGCAGGCTGGAGCGGGTGTGACAGGTTTATGGTTTAGGGTTTAGGGCTGGAGCGGGTGTGCAGCTCAATTGGTGATGAGAAGTGAAAGAACTCCATAGTTAAGCGTGCTCGGACAGGAGCAATTCCGGGATGAGTGACCTCCTGGGAAGTCCCCGTAGGGGCGCTTAACTGGATCGCTTCTCGCCAAAGGGGGCTGCGGTTTCCAACAACTCGCCGTGGCCGAAGGGGCACAAAGAGGGGTTGGGGTGGCACAGACTGCAGTCCATGATGGGGACCTGGGACGAATAGCAGCGCTGGCGAGACAGGCTGGTCAGGGTCCTCACATAAAAGTGCAAGACATAGGCAATTGGTGATGAGAAGTGAAAGAACTCCATAGTCAAGCGTGCTCGGACGAGAGCAATTCCGGGATGGGTGACCTCCTGGGAAGTCCCCGTAGGGGCGCTTAACTGGATCGCTTCTCGTCAAAGGGGGCTGCGGTTTCCAACAACCCGCCGTGACCGAAGGGGCACGAAGAGGGGTTGGGGTGGCACGGACTGCAGTCCATGATGAGGGCCTGGGACGAATAGCAGCGCTAGTGAACCAGGCTGGTCAGGGTCCTCACAGATATAATGTAATTAAATTTATAAATTTTGAATGTATTAAAAAACTAAGGATATTGTTGCGTGTCACACTGTCTTTCCTGTTGGGATTCGAAGCGGTGCTGTCGTGCAGAATACCTGATGCTGGCACAAGTAAAAATAACAGAAAACACAAAAGCACAAAAGGACACCAGAAATAACGTGATTCCCCAAGAATGGGTACGTCCACGGGTGGGAATGGCAGTCACAATCTCATTCAACACAAAATCCACAGTGTTACAAATGTGGATAAATTACCCCTATACAAAATGAGATAAAAAGTGACTCCCGGATACCTTGCGGCAAAACGGCCAAAGAAAGAGGAAGATCCTCACGGCCAAGCACGGCGGCAACCCAAACTCCGACGACGTCGCTACGACGACGGCGTCTCCCCAAAACTGCAGCAAGCAGTAGCCTTTCCCAAACCCGGCGCAACGGTGGCGGCGCCGGCAATCCTCCTCTCACACAGCGGCGGCGCTCTCCTCCAAAGCAACGGCGGCGGCGGCTCTCCAAAGTAGCGGCGGCGGCCCAACAAGGCAGCGGCGGCGACGGTGGTCAGAGCAGCGGCGGCGGCGGTCTGCCTCCAGCGAGAGGCGACGGTAGAGAGAGAGAGAGGCCAAAAATGTAGAGAGAGAGAGGTAGAGAAACGGCGGAAGAAGGGGAGGAAGATGAGTCGGGCTTCAGGCTAGGGCATAGGAAATAAGGAATATATATAGGTTTTAATATTACCAAAAAAATAAAAAAAACCAAATTAAAAAACGGTTCAGAATTCCTGTAAGAAGGCAGAAACTGCGAGGTTGCAACCTCCTTTTCTGAGGTTGCGACTTTCCTGCCAGATTTTGAAAATTACAGAAATTCGCCCCGGAAAAATTTCCTTGCACGCCCGGAGGTTTGGTACGGTGTTGGGGAGTTAATGGAGGCAAAATCCTAACAAACTCCACCTGCCGAGATAACTCCAACCAACCAAGTTGCCACCAAGAACGATGCAAATCGCATCAACTGAATCTGCTCCCGCCAAGGGCAGATAAAGTGAACTCCTTCAATCTGAGTAGTACACAAACTGGACTGACGTGACTACTCCAGAAATGCTCCACCTGAAGCAAAGATCTAACTGCTCCACCTCCAGCGGTGGTCTCCCAAAGCAAAAGAAAATATCACAGACTCCAGAAATGATGTGCGCGGGGAGAAAAAGGATAAATGCAAACACATCAACAATTGAATGCAGGCAAAACTGATCTCAACATGGATAAAGAGAACCCCTATACGAGCTAATCAGGAAATGTTGATTAGACACACACACTAAGCTCATGTGACGAAGGAGTAACAATGAAAGAGCTTATGTACTAGGGTGAAACAAAAGCATTCATACAACGGAGTAATGATCGGAATAGATAACCCAAAGACAGGTTATAAGAAAGATAACAGGAATAACATGAACATAATGAGGGAAAGGAAAGCAAGCAACATAGGGAACAAACGGAACAGGAAGCACAAACATATAAACGGAAAGTAGAAGAGCAGAGAGAAGGATGACCTAGATGAGGTTATCTCCCACATCCTCAAAGCACAAGGATATGTCAGACTTCCCCTTTTCATCACCAGTACTCTTCCCTTTATCTTTGTTCTGAAGCTTCCAGCAGTCCTTGATCACGTGACCCTTCTTGCAATATTTGCAGTATAAATCTGAGATGCCCTTTGACTTAGACTTGCCCCCTCTATCAGAACCAGAATGACCCCGGGAGTATAGAACGGAGTCTTCAGTAACATGAGAACCTGAAGACCTCTTCCGGATGTCATCTGAGAGTAGAGCCGCAGTCACCTCTTCCAAGTCTAAGACGTCCTTACTGTAGGTAAGGGTAGTAACCATGCTCTCATAAAGCTTTGGAAGAGAGTTCAAAAGGATCACTGCTTTGTCCTCTTCATCCACCTGAATATCCATGCTGAGACACTCAGATAACAGTCTGTTGAAACTGTTCAGGTGGTCATGAATAGAGGATCCCTCCTTCATGCTAAACTTGTAAAGCTGCTGCTTGAGGTAGATCCGGTTGGGGAGAGACTTTGTCATATAGGTACTCTCCAATTTTGCCCAAATGCCAGAGGCAGTCGTCTCTGAAAGAACTCCATATAGCACGTCATCATGTAAGCAAAGCTGTATGGTGGACAAAGCTTTGAGATCCATGTCCTCCCACGTACGATCAGAAACCTCAACATCCTTACTGGCCTTGCCCAGTAGGGCACGGTGTAAGCCTTCTTTTATAAGAAGTGCACGAACTTTGACCTGCCATAGACCAAAGTTTTGTTTTCCATCAAACTTGGCCACAGCACCAGGAATGGACGAAGCCATCGAGAACGGAACGCAGAAACTGCACGGAACACAAACTTGAGTTGGCGACCTCAGCAGTGCACAACTAAGGGGATAGCCAGCGGACCAACGGTCGTAAACTACCGCACCCAAGTGTACACTCGAGATCGGAAACAACTCGTCCTTTAAACAAAAGTGTCAGCCCGCAACCTGCCTCTGATACCACTTGTTGGGATTCGAAGCGGTGCTGTCGTGCAGAATACCTGATGCTGGCACAAGTAAAAATAACAGAAAACACAAAAGCACAAAAGGACACCAGAAATAACGTGGTTCCCCAAGAATGGGTACGTCCACGGGCGGGAATGGCAGTCACAATCTCATTCAACACAAAATCCACAGTGTTACAAATGGGGATAAATTACCCCTATACAAAATGAGATAAAAAGTGACTCCCGGATACCTTGCGGCAAAACGGCCAAAGAAAGAGGAAGATCCTCACGGCCAAGCACGGCGGCAACCCAAACTCCGACGACGTCGCTACGACGACGGCGTCTCCCCAAAACTGCAGCAAGCAGTAGCCTTTCCCAAACCCGGCGCAACGGTGGCGGCGCCGACAATCCTCCTCTCACACAGCGGCGGCGCTCTCCTCCAAAGCAACGGCGGCGGCGGCTCTCCAAAGTAGCGGCGGCGGCCCAACAAGGCAGCGGCGGCGACGGCGGTCAGAGCAGCGGCGGCGGCGGTCTGCCTCCAGCGAGAGGCGACGGTAGAGAGAGAGAGAGGCCAAAAATGTAGAGAGAGAGAGGTAGAGAAACGGCGGAAGAAGGGGAGGAAGATGAGTCGGGCTTCAGGCTAGGGCACAGGAAATAAGGAATATATATAGGTTTTAATATTACCAAAAAATAAAAAAAACCAAATTAAAAAACGGTTCAGAATTCCTGTAAGAAGGCAGAAACTGCGAGGTTGCAACCTCCTTTTCTGAGGTTGCGACTTTCCTGCCAGATTTTGAAAATTACAGAAATTCGCCCCGGAAAAATTTCCTTGCACGCCCGGAGGTTTGGTACGGTGTTGGGGAGTTAATGGAGGCAAAATCCTAACATTTCCTCGGTTCAGAGAAATTAGACCGTCTTAGCTTGGAATTGAACCGGGCGTGCAAACATTTAAAGTAAACAACAACAAATAACAATAAGTTATTTTGACGTAGAAAACCCGAAAAGGATGAAAAATCATGTGCATAGATCTGCGTTGAGCCAAAATCCTCTAGTTTCTTTGAGTTTACATGGATTGAGATTTGATCTCGGAGAGTGACAGACCGCTTCTCCATTAAGATTGCAAAGTACAAAAATGAGGGAATAAAACTAAGTCCTCAAAGTCTCGATGGAAGCGCTTCGGCCTTGAAAATTTGGCTAAGTCCACGGAACCTCGATAGAAGCGTCACTACTTGAAAATTTGGCTAAGTCCACAGAACCTTAACGAAAGCGTTCCGGCTGGGAAAATCTCTAAGTCCACGGAGCCTTTGTGCAAGAAGGAGAGCATGACGAATTTCTAAGTGAAGGATCGACATAAATTCACGATTTCGCCGTGCCTCTGGAGTTTCTTATCTTCAAATGAAGGCAAGTGAGCCTATTTATAGTTTTCTGGAGAGATACGTCGGTAATTGCACCATGATCGAATTTGTGCTGACGAATGACGTCGCTCCATTTCGATCACCTATATCACCAATTTTAGTTAAATGACAAAAGTGCCCCCGGGCGGTTCGGGCAGCCCGTGAAGGGTGTCTGATAGCGGCGGCGGTCGGTGACGGCCGGAGGCAGCGGGGGCCGGCGGCGCACGCGGAGGGCGTGCACGCGGGCGGGAAGTGCGCGCAGGCAGCGCACGTCGAGGCCGCGCACAGTGGAGCCCGCGCGGGGCGGGGGCCGCGCGCGTGGGGGATGGGGGCCGCGTGCCGCGCGGTCTTGTCGTGCGTGCGCAGGTCTTGGCTTCTTCCGGGCTCTAGGCGCGCACGACTTATCCGCGTCGTCTTTCGCTGCTCTGCAAATCTTTGTGGTTCTCAAAAATTTAGGGGGACCCCCAATATTCGTACTTTGCGTTTTTAACAAAGACTTTCTTCTTTATAAATTTAATCAACATAATTAAGCATATTACCCAGGCGTGACTGCGTGAGCCCAGCCAATCCGACCTAAACCCTTCCGATCTACAAAGTTCCCGTTCAGTAATCCCTTTTCGACTTCTTAGTTGTCCTGACTCAATTTGATTTGTTTTAGTTTCTCAACTCCCTTCCTGAAGAGGTCAATGTTTGATTCTTGGATTAAATCCCTTAATGGCTATAAAGTAACATTGAGTATTGGATGGTCTTTTAGCTATACTTGTTCTTACAGTTTGCTTCATCAAGTACTTAACACTCCTTCACTTTAGCCACCCATCATTTACTCTAGAGGTTGTATTCTCAGCCATGTCCACAATTTTATTCCACAATTGATTCAACATATTTAAAACTATTGCACTGAAATATCTCTTTATCCACCAATAAGATATCTTGATATTATTAGTATTCAGAAAAGGAGGTAGTTTTCTTTATCCACCAATAAGTTAAATTAGATCAGATCCTTAATCTTTTGATGTTCTATCAAATTTCCAGTTCTTCTAGTGTTACGTTATTTTGGTATTATTATTAGTATGCTGTTTATGTGTGTGTAGCTGTTTATGTAGCCAGGGGCTGGTTGGTCTTTTGCTGTTTTAGGGTTGGGGTTTTTGTATGCCGGGTCGGGATGTGAAGAAAGTATTGTGTGCTTGTGTCTGTCGGGTGGTAGCAACAGAAGCTTTCCCTGCTCCTCCTCTTCAATCTGTTCAGGTATTTCTCCCTTAGGATTGCCTATCTAATATTAATATTCCTGGTGCTGCCTTTGTTCTATTGTGTTCTGGGTTGTGAGTATTGCTTGCTGTGAAGTTGCTGTTGGTTGCCGCTGCAGGGACTTAGGCGGAGGCTTCGATAGTGGTAGAGATCGCCGGAGATCGGCGGCGTGGGGAAGAGGACGCATCAGGGTATCAGAGCCAGGTTGGTGTCCGAGCAGGATGCCAATTTCGGACGCTACTAGGTCCAAAGAGGCGCAATCGGAGATCGAGGTACTCAAGCATGGCCAAGAGGAGTTGGTGCGGGCCATGCAGGCCATGGGGGAGGAGATGCGGATGATGTTCACTGGGCTGAAGGCAGATCGCGGATCGGCTGGCAGACGGGGCTAGTCGCCGGAAAGCAGAACTTCCGGGTCTGCGTTTTCATCGTCGCATATAGCGACTAGGTTTCCGAGGTTGGAGTTTCCCCGCTTTTCTGGTGAAGACTTGATGCCCTGGATATATAGATGTGATCAATTCTTTGAGGTTGATGGAACACCGGAGGATATGAAGGTAAAGGTTGCTTCTGTGCACCTGGAAGGAAAGACCCTATATTGACACCAGTCATACATGAAAGCAAGGTTGACCCGACAGTGGCCTAATTGGGAGGAGTATAGCCAAGCTCTACAACGTTGTTTCGGCTCGACTCTCTTGGGCGACCCCATGAGTGAATTAAAAAATCTGCGACAACGTTCAACAATGCAACATTATTTGGATGAATTTGACTTGCTATTACACCGGGTTTTGGTTTCGGAGGAAAATGCTATTAGTTTATGCCTCGCCGGACTTCGTGAAGACATACAATATGGGGTCCGAATGTTCTTTCCAAAGACCCTACAAGAGACATTCTCCTTGGCTCGGCTACAGGAGCAACAGTTGATGTACCGCTACCGGAAGCATACAACTACGCGGGAAGAGTCTCATGTCATTGAGGAGCATAAAGGTTATACTCACCGACCGTCATCTAAACCGGGCGGCCCTTATGGTGCGGGACCACCCAACCCACCATCGGGAGAGGGGCGTAGATCAACGTCGTCGGAGTTGGATGAAAAAAGGAGGAAGGGACTGTGTTTTTGGTGTGATCAACAATATACCCCGGGTCATAAATGCCCCAATCGGAAGCAAGCATACTCGATGGAAGTGGTAGTAGAGGCCGAGGGCGAGGGGGAAGCCGAAGGGGAGCCGGAGTTGTTGGAGGTGGAGGATGAGGAGGGGGACACACAAGTTCCTCAAGTATCCATGCATGCGTTGACGGGGGTAACACACTATCAGACGATGAGGGTGACGGCTTCACACCGCGGGCAGCCCATTAATGTTCTAATTGACTCGGGTAGCACCCATAATTTCCTCGACGAAGGAGCGGCTAACCGACTACAGTGCATCCAAACGCCGATAGCGTCCTTTGCGGTGGCGGTGGCGAATGGGAAGACAATGGAGAGTGCGTACAAAGTGGTGGATTTCCAGTGGCGGATGCAGGGGGCGGATTTTGCATCAGATATGTTCATCCTTCCATTAGGAGGATGCGACGTGGTTCTCGGAGTGTCGGTATTGGTAACTCTTGGCCCGATTAATTGGGATTTTGGCAACTTAAAAATGGAGTTCTACAGTCGGGGGCGGAAGGTGGCGTTGCGGGGGTCGAAGACGGGATATGAGCCATGGGGAAAAGGCAACCGAGTCCAAAAGTTCATTGACAAGGGAGGGCAACTCAACATGCTTGCCCTATGTAGCATTCAAAATGTGCTGGAGGAGGATCATGGGGAGGTAAATGGCGAGCTAGGCTCATGGAAGTTAGAAGGAGCAGCCCCTTCAATGGCCGAACAAGAGGCCCTGCAGGAAGTTTTAACAAATTTTGCGGATTTATTTGTGGAGCCGAGTGGGCTGCCGCCCAAGCGGGGGCAAGAGCACAAAATCACACTCAAGGATGAAGGGAAGAGCGTCAATTTGCGGCCATACCGCTACCCACCACTTCAAAAATCTGAAATCGAGAAGCTCATTGGAGAATTGTTGAACACCGGGGTAATTCGGTATAGCAATAGTCAATTCGCATCGCCCGTCGTGTTGGTGAAGAAGCAAGATGGGTCATGGCGGTTGTGCGTGGACTATCGGGAGTTGAATCAGAACACGGTGAAGGATAAGTTTCCCATTCCTCTTATTGAAGAGCTTATCGACGAGTTACATGGAGCGGTTTATTTTTCCAAGTTGGATTTGCGGGCCGGGTACCATCAAGTGAGAATGACCGAGGAGGATATACACAAGACGGCATTTCGAACACACCGGGGACACTATGAGTTCTTGGTTATGCCCTTTGGGCTAACCAATGCACCGTCAACATTCCAAGGATTGATGAATCGGCTCTTCCAAGGTCAATTACGTCACTTTATTTTAGTTTTTTTGACGATATCTTGGTTTTCAGCTCGACATGGAAGGAACACTTAGCCCATCTCTCTTTCACGTTGGAGGTATTGCGTGCCAATCAATTGGTGCTCAAGAGAAGCAAATGTGAGTTTGGGCGGCCACGAGTGCATTATTTGGGGCATGTAATTTCGGGGCTCGGTGTGGTAACGGACCCGATGAAAATACAAGCGATGCTGGATTGGCCAACCCCCACGACGTTGAAGAAGGTTCGCGGGTTCTTGGGCTTGACCGGTTATTACCGGAGATTCATCCAAGGTTATGGAAATTTGGCCCGACCTCTCACGGAGCTGTCTTTCGGTGGACGGACGCCGCCAACGCGGCCTTCCAAGCGTTAAAGAAGGCAGTTTCCAACCCGCTGGTGCTATAGTTGTCGGACTTCCAACAAGCGTTTGTGGTGGAAACGGATGCGGCGGACACGGGAGTAGGAGCAGTGTTGTTGCAAAATGAATGGCCAATCGCCTTCTTTAGTAAGGCGTTGGGCCCTAAGAATGCCGGGTTATCGACATACGAAAAGGAGCTCTTGACTATCGTCCTCACCGTACAACAATGGAGGCATTATTTGGTGGGGTGTTCGTTCGTAGTACGCACTGACCACCAAAGTTTGAAGTTTATGTTGGAACAGAAATTAACAACACTGACGCAACATCGTTATCTTTCCAAGTTGATGGGGTATGATTTTAAGGTGCAGTATAAAAGTGGCAAGAAAAATGTTTGCGCGGACGCGTTATCTTGGGTCCATGAAGATAGCCCAGAGGGGACTGTGTATGCTTTGAGTATAATGCAATCGGAAGTGCTGCCCTTGGTAAAGCTGTCCTGGGAGGAAGATCTTAAGCTACAGGAGATTATTCGAGCTAAGGAGGACAGTCCGGAGGCTTACCCGAAGTGGAGTTGGCAGCGTGGGGTGCTCCAGCGGAGAGGAAGGCTTGTAGTCGGGACAAATGCAGCCATTCGAAAGCAATTGCTGCACCTGTACCATGACAACGCACTTGGTGGCCATTCGGGAGTGACAACCACCTATAAACGCATGAAGCGGCAGCTCTATTAGAAAAATATGAAGCCCGACATCTACGATTACATCCAACAATGCTCGGTGTGCCAACAATGCAAACCGGTTAATCAATTACCCATGGGTCTCTTGCAACCGTTATCGATCCCGGAGCGAGTGTGGACGGATATTTCATTTGATTTCATAGAGGGCCTTCCCAAAAGTGGCGGCAAATCGACAATCTTGGTGGTGGTGGATTGCTTGAGTAAGCATGCCCATTTCTTGGCGCCGCACCACCCTTACACGGCGGAGGTGGTCGCACAGCTTTTTCTTGATTTGGTGGTGCGATTGCATGGGTTACCCGCATCGATTGTCAGCGATCGGGACGCGACTTTCATTAGCAATTTCTGGCAAGAATTATTTCGGGTGCTCCAAGTACAGTTACACATTTCGACAACATATCATCCGCAATTTGATGGGCAGACCAAAGTGGTCAATCGTTGTGTGGAAAGTTATCTCCGTTGCATGTGCTTTGAGAGGCCGCGTAGTTGTGGCGAGTTGGCTTCCGTTAGCCGATTGGTGGTATAATACGACATACCAAAGTGCCATCCAAATGACACCGTATGAGGTGGTGTATCGGCAAGAACCAAACGCCCTACCAGCTTACGGGGCGGGGACTGCTACGGTGGAGGCGGTGGATCACTCGTTGGCCGCGAGAGATAGAGTGATGCACATACTTAAGGCCAATCTCACTAAAGCCCAAAACCGTATGAAGGTGTTAGCGGACACCAAACGAAGGGAGCATTCCTTTGAGATTGGGGAAAAAGTGTGGGTGAGGCTTCAACCATATCGCCAAGTCAGCTTAAGGGTGCACCGGGTTCACAAACTATTACCCAAGTTTTTCGGTCCCTTTACGATCCTTGAGAAAGTGGGAGCGGTGGCATATAAGCTCGATCTTCCACCGAAGACTAAGGTGCATCATACTTTTCATATATCACAGTTGAAGAAATACAAGGGCCCTCCTGAAGGTGTGATACATCCCCTACCATCGGCGGTTAATGAGGGCAATGCGTTAGTGGAGCCATTATCCATCTTGAGTCGCCGGCTCATCAATCGGGAGGGTCGACCGGCAACACAACTGCTCATTCAGTGGGCCAACAACACGCCAGAGGAGGCAACTTGGAAGGATTTGTGGTCTCTACGCCAAAGGTGGCCGCATCTTGTTCCTTGGGGTCAAGGAACTTTTGATGGGGGAAGTCTGTTACGTTATTTTGGTATTATTATTAGTATGTTGTTTATGTGTGTGTAGTTGTTTATGTAGCCAGGGGCTTGTTGGTCTTTTGCTGTTTTAGGGTTGAGGTTTTTGTATGCCGGGTCGAGATGTGAACCGGATGTGAAGAAAGTATTGTGTGCTTGTGTCTGTCGGGTGGTAGCAACAGAAGTTTTCCCTGCTCCTCCTCTTCAATCTGTTCAGGGATTTCTCCCTTAGGATTGCCTATCTAATATTAATATTCCTGGTGCTGCCTTTGTTCTATTGTGTTCTGGGTTGTGAGTATTGCTTGCTGTGAAGTTGCTGTTGGTTGCCGCTGCAGGGACTCAGGCGGAGGCTTCGATAGTGGTAGAGATCGCCGGAGATCGGCGACGTGGGGAAGAGGACGCATCATCTAGTGCGCCCTACCAATTCAATTTTGATTGAATGTCGTTTTTGCTAAGCTTTCACTCAAAATCTTATTTTCTAGATTATGATGAAGCTAGAGCTGTTAGAAATTTTGTAATTAAAACATTTAATTTATAATATTTTATTGGAGCCAAGTTTGGTGTTTGGTGTTGGGATCCTCATATTTGATGAAAATCTCTAAAATTAAATGGAGGGAATCCAAATATTTGGAGGGAAACCTTTTATAAAGGAAAGAATGAAACATTTAGTCCCATCATACTTATTTCCACTCATAATAGTGAGTATATAAATGAATTCACTCCTTCATATTTGTTCAAAGGAATATAAGGAGGACTATGAACCACGCACGCGCGTGCACGCACCGCACCGAATCTTGATTTAGAATTTGGGGAATAATTGAATTGAATTGTATTTTTTATACAAAGTAGTTTTGACACTTTTGTAAATCCTATATTCTTAAGATGTGTCGACATGCGTTAAAAAGAACTTGACGCACCCGACTCGCGTCGACTGGAGTTGCGTCGATAAGAACTTGACACAACTACCTTGCGTTGACTTGCATAGATAAGGTCTCGACGCCTGCATAGATAAGCAATCGGTCGGCTTGACCCACGTCGTTAAGAACTTGACACAACATGCGTCGACTTCTACTTTCTCGCACCCGTTGTGCGTAAATTTTAATCGCTTCTTTTACGCGTTTTTCTCGCCATTACTCATATACGTTTAAAATTCTACATTTCTCTGCGCCATTAAAATCTACTAATTATAACAGTTGTAATTATTACGTGGTTAATTTCTTACGCCATTTTGCGTCGACTTCTACTTTCTCGCACCCGTTGTGCGTAAATTTTAATCGCTTCTTTTACGCGTTTTTCTCGCCATTACTCATATACGTTTAAAATTCTACATTTCTCTGCGCCATTAAAATCTACTAATTATAACAGTTGTAATTATTACGTGGTTAATTTCTTACGCCATTTTACGATGCTCCTATTTAGGAAATTTTCTGATTCATTTTTCACGTGCTCTCCGAAAATTGCTTTCGCGCTCTCGCTCTTACGATGAATCCTACGTGATTCCATTTTCTTTACATTTGCTTCATCAAGTGAGAGTTCAGGGCTCTGTGCTTATTCGGTGTCCACGCACATCGGAGTGTCAGGATCTTGCCGGGTGTTTAAAATTGGAGGAGTAAGCATCGGTTGAAAGCTCTACCGGAGGGTGGTGCAACTTCTTTAGGGCAGTGATTCACTTTTTTTTCCAGACTCGATTCTAAAACTAGATATTATTCTGATTTTCTTTATTTCTCATCTCTCTGTTTATGCAAGTTTGATTATCATCATGTTTTCTAGATCTGTTATTCTACTATAAAATTTTTCAAAACTTAAAAATATATATTAATATAGGAATTTATGAAAAATATTCCAACAGACCATCATTTAAGTTCCTTTTACTTTCATAGCAATGATGCACTGTGTCCACCAGCGCGTAATATGCGATGGCGACATTATTTGATCATCACTCGAGCTTGGCAGAGTGCTATGGCTGCCGCACAATGTGCGCGGGGTCCGTGTGCATGGCTGCTAGTATTTATAAACACTATAACAATCGAGAATGAGGTACCATTGATTTCTTTTGTAATTTCAGGATCCTTGACATCTCACCAGAAAAATTGCAGCATTGTTTTGAGAACCAGTTTCCTGGCCATGCTTCTCAACCTTCCTCATATGCTAGAAATTTTTTAGAGTATTGTTCTTATAAAGCACTCAATGTGATGATCAAGAGGCCTGACCACATGGATGATAAGGACTTCTGTCGCTTAACATTTGACATGATGCTTGCCTGGGATGCTCCTGGTACAGGGACTGAACCTTTACTAAAAGTGAGACATTAAATAGCTTTCTTATAGATATTTGGGATTCAAAAATAGTATACTTCCTTAGTTGATAGAGTGGAATCTGAATTTTGTATGTTTTCTACTTTTATCTTATGTCATGAACATAGCTTAGCGTGTTTAGAAATCATTTAGTTCACTAATTTATTGTGTTTCAGTGAATAGAAATTTTGATTACTGCAGGAATCTTCTTCTAGTAGTTCTCCAAGAGATGAGGATGGGGATGGAGAATCACTTTTTTCTATCAACTCTACAAATGTGGCTGTTCAGGTTTGTCTTATTTCTCTTTTTATATATGTGTACTAGCAGCTGTGCACGGAGTTCCCCCATTTGCAGGATGCAACGGTGACCGTACTCTTCCACCACTCAAATGAAGGCTGCGTATTCTTAATGCTACACATTGCACAGGGGGATGCACAACCGTTAATATTTATAAGCAAGATATATAATTTTTATGTATCAAAAGAATTACATATTCCTTGAAATCAAGGAGATTGAACTCAAATGGCTTGGATTCATTTGATGGTCCTATTTTTGGACTATGACCAATTCAAGTCTTTCTTTTTAATATAGTGCGTGTATGCATATATTCGTTTATTTATTTCGGGTCGTGGTTAAGATGACCATTAAAATTTGTAAGTTTTTTTTTTTTTTCAATTTTCATCAGGTGGGTGAAGGAAAGTCTGTAGGACTGGAAGCTTTTGCTCGAATAGCCCGTTCATGTGCTGCCATAGCTGATTTGATCACCATTCACAACCTGTTTGATGCACTAACAAGTTCATCGGGAGGGCGTCTTCATTTTATCGTATACGAAAAGTACCTTAAAAGCATAAATAAGTATGCATTTCCTTTCCCTGTGATATCTTATCTCTTGGTTTGAATCTTATTCTCTTTTGGAATATGGACATTTATTAACTTAGTGCCGTGCATTTATGAAAAAATACAACCAAGTTATTGCTACTTGGCTAGGATGTTGTTGAGTTTCTTCTTGTTAGATTTACTGATTCATTTAACAAATTTAGCAGGAGAGTTGATAAGGTTCTTCTCTATACATAGTTTTTAGTATTCTATTTACTCTGCTTCTAATACTTATTGAACTTTTTTTTTCATTATCATGCCTCATTTTATAATTTATCGAGTATCATATGTGTAACCCTCTGTGATGTGAAGATCTAATACTAATTAACACCTTTTGTGATATTTAATATTATCCTTACGGGATCTATGACAGAGGGTGTGTTAATGAACACATCTGACTACTTTAAAGATAGCCTGTGCATCTTTTTTGGTATTGACTGCGCAGTGGGGATTGTTCATCAATCTTTGTGATTTCCATCTTTATGGATTCATTGTAGGTGAAGAGTAAATTTTTGTGCTTGTCTGCTGCTGATGGGTGCAATTTGATCCTTTCTTAATGTACCCACCTATGCTTCATTAGCTTTTGCTATCTCTGTCTTCATCAGCTGATTTACTTTAAGGGTTTTCTCAAATTGGATGCTATTTGCAGAGTTTATTTATTTATTGTAGAGAGTTATATTTTTCATTACTATATTTTTTTAGTCACACATCTCATGCAATGAAAATATCTGATGTTGGTGACATGTTAGATTGAGTTTTAAATATCGGCTAAAAGAAGTAGGGGATATTTTAAAATATTGGATTTTCACATTTCTTAAATAAAAAATAATTTTATGTATACTAAGTATAATTATATATTCTAAAATTCAAAATTAGCATTACAAGTTTAAGGACATTGAGTCATGAATATCCAAAAATAAATTCAAAGTGTATTCAAAACAAAATATTAGTAATTCACTATGACTACTATTAAAAAGTATAAATAAATACATTATAAAATATATTTAATATTATACAATAAATTTTTTAGATAACACTAAGTTTTATAACAAATAAAAAATTAAAGGATAAATATTTGTGATTGATTTTTGTATAGAATGCAAAACAAGAATTCAAGCTTATGAAAAATTTTATAAGCAACTAGATATCAAAGATCGAGAGAGTTACATATAAAATTGCTCGAGGCAAAATTACATACATGAAAGATGAAACAAGTACATTTTGACAAATGATATTGTAGAAAGGAGAAGTAAAATGGAAGGTGCAAATATATTCATCCTCATAGGGGCATTAAATAGGAACTACAACATGACACCCAACACCGATAGGCGGTGTGAGACTAAACTCAATATCATTAAAATATTATATATATAATAACTCTAACACTCTCCCTCAAGCTGAAGGGGGACCCTACAGCTTGAACACAACATAAAACGGAAGGTACAAGAAGGTTGCCAACGTGGGACAAAACAACAGCCACCGAGGCTCAACCGCGTTTCACCGGGGATACTTCAACCGGGCAAGAGCCACACGACGTTGGTCCACAAACCGACCATGACAACGTTGGATACACTCAGAGCGGAAATAAGGTTAACGACGAAAGACCAAACCAACCCTACCAAATCCAGAGAAAACGACAAGGAGACGCAAACAACATACGAAATCAACCTAGGGGCCATGTGTGACTAAGGCAGAAGTCGGGAAAGAAGTATCCGAGTCACTGTGATCACAAACACTCCCCCTCACGTGGATCATGTGCAAGAAGACATAGATTATACCTAGGGGCCGGGTGTGACTAAGGCAGGAGTCGGGAAAGAAGCATCCGAGTCGCCGATATCACAAACACTCCCCCTTACATGGAATACGTGCATGAAGGTATAGACTACGCCTAGAGGCCGTGACGTACACAACAACAACTTACAACAACCTAAAAAAAAATTTAAATGTTAAACCCTACGGGCCGGGCTGGATCTGAAGAAGAAGAAAGCATCCGTCGGCACAAAGGAGCAGCACGGCAGCAGCGGAGGAGAAGCACGACAGTAGCAGAGGAGAAGCACGGCTCGCAGAGCAGCCGGAGAAGAAGCAGCAGGCCGGAGAAGATGAGCAGTAGCAGGAGAAGAAGAAGCTGCGGAGCAGCAACCAAGCCGTAGAAGAAGAGAGCGGCGGCAGTAGCAGGCCAGAGAAGAAGAAGCTGCAGCAGCAGCCAAGCTGTAGAAGAAAGAACGGCGGCAGTAGCAGGCTGGAGAAGAAGAAGCAGCAGCAACAACCAAGCCGTAGAAGAAAGAACGGCGGCAGTAGCAGGCCGGAGAAGAAGAAGCAGCAGCAGCAGCCGGCCGGAGAAGAAGAAGCGGCATCATCGTCGGAAGGAGAGATAGGCGTCGACGTCGTCGATGTCGCACAGGAAGCAGACGAGCGGAAGCACAGGAAGCAGGCGATGTCGACGTCGGGCGAACCAGAGACGACGGGATCGTCGTTGAGAGGCAGCGAAGCCATCGGGAGAAGAATGAGCCGTCGGGAGAGAAGCAGCAGAGGCGAAATAGTAGCCGCTCCTATCGACGAGATTAGCTTTCGACTCCGTCGACAGGAGCGGGAGCAGCCGAGGGTGTGAGCCCTAGCAGGGCGCGGTATTGACGGATGGGTCGGGACGGGGGCAGAACAGTCGCGGATAGAGAAATCGAGAAACAAAATTTTTAGGTCTCAGATCTTTGGCTCTGATACCATGTAGAAAGGAGAAGTAAAATGGAAGGTGCAAATATATTCATCCTCATAGGGGCATTAAATAGGAACTACAACATGACACCCAACACCGATAGACGGTGTGGGACTAAACTCAATATCATTAAAATATTACATATATAATAACTCTAACAGATATGAATATTAAAGAACGATGAAAATTATACTTTTATCAACTCTATAATGAAACAAAAGACAATGAACTGAACTTGAAAGAATTAAGTAAATCAAAGGAGTATACGAACATAACATTTTATCATAAAATTCAAGTATCAGAGGTAAATGATGCTCTAATAAAGATGAAAAATAGAAAGATGATTGAGTCAGACAATATAATAATTGAAGTATGAAAATGTCTAGATAAAGAAGGAATTTTATTGAATTATATACTTCAATAAGATACTGACGTCAAAGAGGATGCCAGACTAATAGAGAGAAAGTATCTTGGTACATTTGTATAAAAACAAATGAGATATATAAAATTTTGTTAATTATAAAAGAATTAAATTAATGAATCATACCATGAAACTATGAGAATGAGTAATAGAAAGAAGAGTAAGACGATAGACTAGCATCTCAGAGAATCAATTTGGATTCATGTCAGAGCAATTGACTATGGAAGCTATACATCTCTTGAGGAAACTCATTGATAACTGTCGAGAAAGAAAACAAGATTTGCATATGTTGTTTATCAATCTGAAGAAGACTTATAATAGGGTTCCATGAGAGATCTTATGGAGAGTCTTAGAAAAGAATGGTGTAAATGTATCATACCTTGACATAATTGAAGATTTGTATACAAATACAATGACGAGGGTGAGGACATCTTTAGGATTAACACAAGAATTCCCTATCGCTGTGGACTTACACCAAGGTTCAGCTCCAAGCCCTTATCTCTTTACCCTTTTCTTAGATGAGCTCACCGGACATATCCAACAAGCAATACCTTGATGTTTATTGCTTGCAGATGATATCATTTTGGTCGGTGAGATGCGCGAGGGTATAAATGCGAAACTTGAATCTTGACGAGACACTATAAAAGAAAGGTTTTTGGTTGAACATAGCAAAGACGTAGTATATGAAGCTTAAATTTAGCAGTGCAAGAAGGACGAATGACTTCATTATTAAGTTGGGTGATTAAGATATTTCCGGCAGTGGGTGCTTTAAATATCTTGAATCGATAGTTCAAAAAGATGGAGTATTGATAAAGACGTGATACATAGAATCCAAGCAGGTTGGTTGAAATGGAGAAGCACGCCAGGGATCTTATGTGATCGTAAAGTACTATTAAAACTTAAAGGCAAATTTTACCGTACTGCAATTAGACCAGCGATGCTCTTTGGTTCTGAGTGTTGGGCAGTGAATTGTGTACATCAACAAAAAATTGGAGTTGTGGAGATGAGAATGCTTAGGTGGATGTGTGGATACACGATACTTGATAAAATTATGAATGAATGTATCAGGGATAAGACATGAGTGACACCAATTGCAGAGATGATGCGAGAAGCTCGACTAAGATGATTTGGACACTACAAAGGATGGATGACTTCGTTATTAAGTTGGGTGATCAAGATATTTCCGGCAGTGGGTGCTTTAAATATCTTGAATCGATAGTTAAAAAAGATGAAGGTATTGATAAAGATGTGATACATAGAATCCAAGCAGGTTGGTTGAAGTGGAGAAGCGCGTCAGGGATCTTATGTGATCGTAAAGTACTATTAAAACTTAAAGACAAGTTTTATCGTACTGTAATTAGACCAGCGATGCTCTTTGGTTCTGAGTGTTGGGCAGTGAATTGTGTACATCAACAAAAAATTAGAGTTGTGGAGATGAGAATGCTTAGGTGGATGTGTGGATACACGATACTGGATAAAATTATGAATGAATGTATCAGGGATAAGACATGAGTGGCACCAATTGCAGAGAAGATGCGAGAAGCTCGACTAAGATGATTTGAACACTACGAAGGAGACCATTAGAGGCACCTGTTAGGCGTTGTGAGAGTTTAGTCACTAGGCATGTTAAACGGGGGAGGGGTAGATCAATAAAGACTTGAAATGAAACTATAGGGAAAGTCATGATGTTATTAGTGAGATTATGACTAAAGATATGGCACATGGCAACAAAGGATCCATATAGCCGACCCGACTGTAGTGGGATAAAGGCTTAAGTGATGTTGTTTTGTATAGAATACATTTGGGAACATCTTTGTATAATTAGGTCTATTTTTGGCTCTTGCATGATACCAGAGCCAGGTTCTTATCCCTAATTGTCAAGTGTCTCCCACAAAACTTATGTAGATCTCGTCTAGTTCTTAATGAAGTGGTTGTAGTAACTGATCAAGTTGAGAAACCCCAAACTGCGCGAGGTGAGGTGGGCTCAGCCATTTCTATTGGCTTGCCTGGATGATCAGATACCCCTTCATTTTGCACAATACCCAAATATGAAAAAACTTAATCACCAAAGGAACATTTGCCGCAACTGAGTAATAAACAATGCTCTTGGATGAGGCTAAGAATTCTCCAGAGATGTCGAAGATGTTTACTCCTAGTTTTTCATACACAAGGATGCTATCAAAGAAACAAGTACAAATATTTGGAGATGATCCCAAAAAAATCTCTTTCACGAGGGTGTGGAAGTTGATGACATGTTAATGGGGTTGACCAACATCTTCATGAATTCAAAGTACCATGGTGATGTGGAATATCATCTTCTTGATGTCCAACAAGTCTATCATATTTAATGATTACTGGAAGATATGCCCAGTTTGTTAAAGTCTCATGCACCAGTTTATAAAAGTCTCATGCACCACGAAGTTCATCTAACAATTCCTCCACCACAGGGATGTGCAATTTATCCTTAATTGTCTGGGAGTTGATTTGGCGGTAGGCCACACATAACCTCCATGAGCCTTCTTTTTTTAACGAGTAGCATCGGGTAGGAAAAAAGGGATTGACTCAGGAGTTGGGAATAATCTTTGTTGTCACGTGGTGGTTAATTGTTGTTCAATTTCATCGTTTGGGAGAAAAGCATAGAAATGAGGTCAAATGACCACTTGTGTGGTAACAAGAAGACACGACAAATATGTTGAGGTTGTTAATGCTGTAAGGGAATTCCCACAAGAACATCCATAATGCCTGCATGTTCTTGACAAGATGGTGCTAACATACTAAGTGGATCCAAATTAACCTTATTGGTGTGGATGTGTGGTGTGGTAGGTCTGCTGATGTCGTTTCTTGTGACTAGTTGGGTATCCACTTGGACTACCATATTAAGGGATGCGAATTCAAAAGTAACAGACCCAAAGATCCTCAATTATTTTATGCCAAGGATAGTGTGGGACGGGCCTACAGAAATAACATAAATATTTGGCGAAAAGAACTCACTTGGGTTTGGATACCTTCACAACTACTGAAACAACACACTTTTCTGCTAGCAAGTAAGATGGACATGCCATCACAGGGCCGAACATGTAGGTGCAATCTTCGAGCAATACGAGTACTAACGATGTAGTGGGTGCTGTCAGAATTAACCAGAGCTAACACTGGATGCCCGACCACGCTAGTTGTAAGTAGTGCAGGTAAACAGTTCTCGTAATAGCATGCAAGGATATGGGTCACCCCACTTGTCCTCCTCCACCTTCTCTTCTAGTTCTTCAAATTCAAGCTAAAATATTTTTGTGTATCTAGAAGAACTGAATAAGCCCATGTGAAGGCCTTCTTTTCTTATGTACAGTTTAGTCTCACATCTTGGTTTGGAGTGGGAACCTGGGTTCAATACCCACCATTCACACCATCCTATTTATATGTACAAATTCTTGTATTATGATTGAATATGTGAAGTAATAAAACAAATTTTTATTCTGCTTCGTATTCCATTTTTCTACGTGGTATCAGAGCAACTCAGATCCTCCCATCGACCTACGATTAAGCTCCCACTCTTGCTGATTGAGTATTGTTCTTCCTCTTCTAACACTCTCAACGATTGACATTTCTTTTCTCCCTTTCAACCTTATTTCAAGTACTCGCAACCTCTGCCTTGGGTGCTCCTTGCTTCCTATGCCCAGCCTCCTGCCAAAATATCCAGCCCTGCCCAGCTTTTTATAGCCTAGCCAACTGTGGGTGCACTCACAGAACCTTATTCTCGTACTCTCTGAACCTCTCAGCTTGTGACTGCCTCTGCAGGAACTTGTCGATCATATCATTTGTCATATTCGTAGCCTTCCCGATCCCAATCCTTGCCGGCCTCACGACTTGAGACTGCTGGATCCAGAACTCGCCACTGCTCCCTGCTTCCAGAGACCATCGCTTCCAAACTTAAGAGCTCGCCGATCACTCTGTCTTTAGGACTCGTCCCTCTCTTCGTATTTCTCGCAGCTTCCTTCCTTTCCTGCACTCGCCGCCCTGTCAACTTGAGTCCGCCACCCGAACTCCCTGGTTCCCTACGTCTAAGGCGCTCCTTCTCATATCCAGAGCTTGCGCGGGACTCGCCGCTCACTCCAGTAACTCGTCGGTTTCCCTACTTACAAAATCATTACTTCTCACATCCAGAGCTTGCGTGGGACTCACAACTCTCTTAAAGCGCTGCTCTCGTCGACCTCGACCCTCAAGAACTCGTAGTATGCGACGGCCTTCTTGATTCCAACACTTGCCAACCTCACGGCATGCGCCTGCCTGCCAATTAAGCTTGTCGAATCCCTTCAATAAGAACTCGCTGGACCCTTAAGACCCTTAAACCCTTCCAATAAGAACTCGCTGGACCCTTCTTTTGGCACTTGCCTATCTCACGGCTTCGGTTTACCCGCTTGAGTTTGACAAGAATTTGCCACTCCTGTGGGGACTCCCTCTCCTACTTTGCTTCACCATTTTGTTGAAGCTTGACCTTCATCTACTGGGTCTCATGACAGTCGTAATGGGTATCGCGACAGTAGAAGTGCTGACAGTACTCGTTCCAGGGTACAAAACACTTGTGTGCCCGCTGTGACTCTGCCAAGCATACCGAAACTACCTATTATTGGAAACATGTGTTTCCACATCCTCTCCCTCCCCATGCTTCTCTGGCAATGGATGCTCCAAGCTCGTCCCACGCTGAAATTGACACCATATAGGCGGAACTCCGACAACTTTCGGAGTTGGCTACTCGCAACCCTGGCTCTGTTGCCTCCTCCTCCCATGAAGGTCTATCCTGTTTTCCTCCTTGCTCTTCATGAATTGTGAACTCCATGGCCATAAATCACTGTTACCACCCCTATTGCTAATCACGCTACCACCCCTGTTTGTGGATCCAGAGATGTTTCTTTGAATTTCTCTGTGCTTTACTACATGTCCCTTACTCACAATTTAATCTTCTATTTGTTATTCGACTAACTCATGATCATGATTGTTTCATCATTTTTACCTCTTCTTCTTTTGTGGTGCAGGGTCTACGGATACGGAGTATCATTGGTACCGTCTAACTGTCAAATTGACTCTATACTATGGACCTTACTGTTGGAGTCATTGTGATCTAGAAGTAATCAACAAGTTATTCTCGATGCCAACGTAATATGAGTTTATGAGGTCGCACATAATAACGTATGAGAAATTAGATAATTGATCGGGGGTAGCTTGAATCATATAGGATATGCGTCGAGAGCCAAGCTTGAGTGAGAAGGAGAAAGTCTAATTTGACTAGAAGAATTCGACTAGATAAGTTCAGTTCGACTGGACAGATTCAACTAGAAGAATTTGACTGGACAGATTTGACTAGACTTCAAGTAGATTTGACTAGATGGTCTAGCCGAATCGACTAAATGGTCTAGCCGAATCGACTAGATGGTCTAGCCGAATCGACTAGATGGTCTAGCCGAATCGACTAGTAGCTATATTGATAGTTTATTCTATTATGTAAACCCTGAACCCGGTTTGGCTTTTTTTGGGGCAATTTCTCCTAAAGCTGAACCCGGTTCAACTGACAAGGACAACTTGGAATAGGATTCCGACTCAGCATAAAAAGTTTTTATGGAGCATCTTGATTGAGTGGAGACTCGATTCCGCACAGGTATATGTCATATATTTTTCTTGATTCATGGACCTCACAAGATCCGTTTCTGTTTAGAGTTTTCTTAAACATCTTTCCACTATGCACATCTGATGTGTTGCCCTTAAGGAAAACCCAACAGTGGTATCAGAGCCAGATTCGGAGTCCAGTGTGTGTAAATAAAAAGATTTTGAACTATTTTAAATATTTTTATTTATTCCTAGATCATCAAATGTTTATGTTTTTTTTTTCACTTTGAAAGTTTTCTTGACGGCTGCCAGGGGCGCTGCCCCTTGGACCCCATTAGGGGCTCTGCCCCTAAGACCCTGCCAGATGCACAACACCTTTGATGTGATCCAAGGGTGGGGGTGTAGTTTTGAAATAAAATAAAACGTGACCTATTTAAAATAATTGTGGCGCGAGGGTACTTTCACGGGCTATTTTAAACGGATAAAACGACATAAGCGTCACAAACTATTGCAAGGCTACCGCACAATCGTAGCGACGTCATGAATCTCCATTCCACAGACACAAGAATTAATTGGAGGCATGCACGTGTAACAAAAATAAACGGTAATGAGGAGGTAGCAATTAATTATGACAAGCTCTTAATAATTACTATTAGAAAAGCTCATGTAAAGGGCTCATGTAAAGGGCCCATTATTGGGCCCACTTTCTTTATTTCTCTCTCCTCCTTCTTTAGTCCCACATCATGTATAAGATTTATTCTTCTCTCCTCTTTCCTATATATTTGTATTCTCCCCTTGTATTTAGACATTGAAATAATACATACAAGCTTTTGGGCCATTCTCTACATTGTATCAGAGGGACTCGGTGCTCCTGCGGATTCCGGCGTTTTATCCGCCCGGCGGCCTGCGGTTTCCGCGGCCTGACGTTTCTGTCCGCACCTCCTAGTCGCATAGACTCTGCGGCCTGCCCTTCTTCTCTCCGCTCCCTTTCCTTCTTCCGTGGAACCACTCCTATTCTGGCCCTTTTATAGCCCTCTCTCTGATCCGTGGGGTCCACTGCTTCCCATAGTTCGCTGTGACCTCTCTCTGTCCGCTGCGAGCTCGGCGAACTCGCTCCTTAGCTCTGCGGTCTCCTTCTGTCCGCTGAGAGCTCGGCGAACTCGCTTCCTCCTCTTGCTCGGCGAACTCGCTCCCTAGCTCTGCGGTCTCCCTCTGTCCGCTGCGAGCTCGGCGAACTCGCTTCCTCTTCTTGCTCGGCGAACTCGCTCCCTAGCTCTGCGGTCTACTTCTGTCCGCTGCGAGCTTGGCGAACTCGCTTCCTTTTCTTGCTCTCTTTGGTCTGCTGCGAGCTCGACGGTCTCCTTCTGTCCATTAGCTGTTGCTATTGCGAGCTCCCTTTTGTCCGCGCGGCTTTCTCTGTCCGCTGCTGTTCTCCTCCCTCTTCTGGCGGGCAAGTTCTTTTCCTTGCCCACCGCGGACTCGCTCCTCTCTGCGATTTCCTTCTTACGGACTGGTCCAGCCCGCAGCGGTCGCCCTCTAATCGCCGCACATCGCCGCGACTTGACGAGCTCTCTCCGCTTGTCTTCTCCTTCTCAATTTCGCCGCGGCCTGCCCTCTCTTCTCGGCGAGCTGTTGTGCTCTTCTCGCCGCGGACTGCTCCAGTCCGCCGCGGCCTACCATAGCTCGCGCCTTGCCTAGCGCGTCTGTACTCGCCGCGGCCTACCTTCTGCTCGCTTCCTCTCCTCCAGGTCGCCATGTCTTCTAACGAGTCCACTACAACTACCCCCACGGCAGACCGCGTGGCTCCTGCTCCTGAACTCCGCGATGAGCTTCGGATTACTACTCTTTCCCTCTCTGGGAAGACGAACTTCATCCCGTGGGTTCACTCCGTTCGGAGGGTCCTGCAAGCCAAGGGCCTTGCACGTCACCTTACCCAGGGACCTCCTTCTCCCACTACTGATGAATGGCTACGAAATGACGGTCGCGTCCAGACCTGAATCCTGAACTCTCTGGAGGGTGAGCCCTACCAGATGATCATGTATCATGAGACAACCAAAGCAATGTGGGATGAACTCCACTCCTTGTACTCGGGCAAGGACAGCCTTCAGCACCTCTTTGACATCATCACCGATTTTCAAGTGTTGGATGTTGGCAAGGCTATGAACATGCCCTCCTTTGTGGCTCGTGCTAAGACTCTCACGGAGGCCTGGATTCAGCACCAACCATCTACTACTGATCTCGCTGCTCACCGTGCCCAGAAGGAGGCTGTCTGTATTGCTATGATTATGGCTCGAGTACCGCCACACCTTCACAGTATCCGGGCCCAGGTTCTGGCATCACCTGCTACCCCCTCCTTCTCAGATGTTTGCTCTATGTTACTTCGAGTACCACCTCCCCTGGAGACGTCTGCACCACCATCGCCGACCCTTCCTCCCTTACTTCCCCCACCATCTTCTGCTCGGGGTGGCCGTACGGGCTCCCGTGGAAGGGGTCGTGGTGGTCGAGGCCGCCCAAAGTGCTCATACTGCGGCCGGGATGGACACACTGAAGCAGACTGTCACAAGAAACATGGCTACCCTCCTCGCCCTCCTACTGTTGCTACCGCTGATAGCCCTCCACCCACCTGTACGGACCTTGAGGCTCTTCGCCTTCAGCTGCAACAACTCCAGGGGCTACTCAACTCTCTGTCTGCTTCGGTTGCCTCCACCTCTACTGCAGGTATTACATCCACCTCCACTACAGGTACTGCCTGTCTTTCCTCCAGTTCTCGTTGGATTCTGGACTCGGGAGCCACCCACCACATCACCTCACTGCTGCCGCCAAGGTTCTCAGATGCTCCTCATCCCACATCTATTACTATGGCCAACGATGCGAGTGTTCCGGTCTCTGGATGTGCTGATCTCTTGATCCACCCCTCCATCTCTCTTCGCTCCGCTCTTTATGTGCCGGCATCACCATTTAATTTACTATCTGTTGGCCGTCTTACCACTGATATGAACTGCTATATCACCTTCACCTCTTCTGGTTTTTTGATACAGGATCGGCAGACGCAGATTACCATTGGTAGGGGTCGACTGCAGAACAGGCTCTACCTCCTCGATGTCTCTTCTACCGCCCTTTCCTCTGTATCATCTAGTAATTGGCATTGTCGTCTTGGGCATGCTCCTCTATCTCTCCTCCAGAAGGCGCTTCCTGACGTATCCCTTCCTGCTTTTAAATGTGATTCATGTATTATTGGCAAACAACCACGTTCTTCTTTTCCCGCACATTGTACTTGGAGCTCTGCTCCTTTTGATTTAATACATTCTGATATTTGGGGGTCCGTACAGGGTTACTAGTATCTCGGGTTATCGTTACTTTATAACGTTCATTGACGATTACTCTCGCACCACATGGTTGTATTTAATTCGTGATCGCTCAGAGCTTCCTCGTGTATTTCGGGCTTTTGTATTAGAGACTCGTACGCAATTCTCTACTACTATCAAAACATTCCGCTCTGATAATGCCCGTGAGTACACTAGCCACGAGTTTGCAAATCTATGCGCAGACTTCGGGATTGTTCATCAGACGTCTTGTCCCTACACCCCTCAACAAAACGAGGTTGCAGAATGAAAGAACCGCCACCTTCTTGATGTTGCTCTATCCCTCATGCTTCACATGCATGTTCCCAAAGTATACTGGAACTTTGCGGTCTCCACTGCGTGTTTTCTCATCAACCGTCTCCCATCTTCGGTTCTCCAAAATGCTACCCCCTTCAGCCTTCTCTTTCCCTCCGCACCTGCCTTTCCTCTCACCCCCAGGGTCTTTGGCTGTACTTGTTTCGTCCATACCCTTGGTCCCACTATAGACAAACTGGATCCCCGAGCAGCGAAACACATTTTCGTCGGCTACTCCCGCACCCAAAAGGGCTATGTGTGTTAATTCTCCGGCTACCCAGAGAGTCTCTGTGTCCGCCGATGTTACTTTCTGGGAGGATCGACCCTTCTTCCCTCCCCCTTTACCGCCTCTTCTACCACCAGCCACTCTACCACCTTCCATTCCACGACCAGTTATCCCTGTCAACTCGCCTCCAAACCTCCCTCAGCCGACTCCCACTATTGCTCCTCCTAAGCCGCCCGTCATTTGGATCTATACTCGCCGCCCTCTTCCTTCCGTTGCCCCTATGCAGTCGGCTTCGACCTCGGCTTCTCCGTGTTCTGCTGCTCCGGTGCCCGCCTCTACAGCTCATCCGATGGCCAACGATGTTTCTCTACATCGCCTCTCTCCACATCTTCAGACATTGGCTACTTCACTATCCTCGGTCTCTATTCCTAACTCCGTACAGGAGGCTCTTCAACATCCTGGGTGGCGCGCTGCCATGGAAGAAGAAATGGCTGCTCTTTGGGCAAACCAGACTTGGACCTTGGTGCCCCTTCCTCCCAGACATAAACCAGTTGGGTGCAAATGGGTATTGTCATCAAACATGCTCCTGATGGGACCATTGACAGACTCAAAGCTCTCCTGGTAGCTCGTGGCTTCACCCAACAACAAGGTCTCGACTATGACGAGATTTTCTCTCCGGTCGCCAAGCTCAACACAGTCCGCGTTCTCATCTCGGTGGCTGTCCATCGCCAATGGCCCTTACTTCAACTGGACATTAAGAATGCTTTTCTGAATGACGACCTCCACGAAACGGTTTACATGCAGCAACCTCCCGGGTCTGAGACCACGGGGGAGTCTCGGGTGTGTCACCTTCTCAAATCGCTCTATGGTCTCAAACAATCCCCTCGGGCATGGTTCGACAAGTTCAACAAAGCTCTCCGGGAAATTGGCTTCACTCGGAGCTCGGCTGACTTCTCATTGTTTACTCGCCACCAGGCAACGGGTACGGTTCTCCTATTGGTATATGTCGACGACATCATCATTACTGGAGACGACTCGAACGACATACAGGCCGTTAAGCAACATCTGAGCTCCGTCTTCCAAACTAAAGATCTGGGACATCTTCGGTACTTCCTAGGTCTGGAGGTTGCTAGACGATCAGATGGTCTGGTTCTCTCTCAGCGGAAATACTGCCTAGATCTTCTTCATGATGCAGGCTACTCCGGCTGCAAACCTGTGAACACTCCCATGGATGTCAATCACAAACTATGTGCTCAGGCCTCAGATTCTAATACCCTTCTACAAAATCCAGAATATTATCGTCGTCTAGTTGGGAAACTAATCTACCTAACTGTAACAAGACCTGATATATCCTTCGCCGTGGGGCTCGTCAGTCGGTATATGCACTCTCCTCGAAGCTCTCATCTTCAGGCAGTGGAACGGATTCTCAGATACCTCAAGACAGGTCTTGGCCAAGGACTTGTATACAAAACTCATCTTCAATCCCAACATTGGTGGCATACTCTGATGCCGACTACGCTAGCTCTCTTGATGATCGACGATCCACTAGCGGGTTCTGCACATATTTTGGGGGACATCTGATTACTTGGCGCAACAAGAAACAAGCAGTGGTTGCTCGACCCTCAGCAGAAGCAGAATATCGGGCAATGGCTTCTGTGGTTTCGGAACTCACATGGATTGAGAGTCTCCTTGCCGACCTTGGTGTAAGGCTATCTTCACCAGCTCTCCTCCTATGTGACAGCCAAGCTGCGATACATATTGCCAAGAACCCGGTCTTTCACGAAAGAACGAAGCATATTGAGGTAGATTGTCATTTCATCCGAGAGAAAGTCCACATGAAGAAGATCGAGCTCAAGCATGTTCCGGGTACTGAACTGGTCGCGGACGTCCTCACAAAAGCTCTACCAAGTACCCTCCTCAATCAGTGCCTATCCAAGCTTGGCGCATACGACTTATACGCTCCAGCTTGCGGGGGAGTATTAGAAAAGCCCATGTAAAAGGCCCATTATTGGGCCCTCTTTCTTTATTTCTCTCTCCTCCTTCTTTAATCCCATATCATGTATATGATTTATTCTTCTCTCCTCTTTCCTATATATTTGTATTCTCCCCTTGTATTTAGACATTGAAGTAATACATACAAGCTTTTGGGTCATTTTCTACAATTACTATTCATTTAAATATCATAAGCACCAAATAACTAGTGGTTGAGAGCAAGAGAGGTAGAGAGGTATACCAAAGGGGAAGAGGTAATGGCAGTGGTTGTGCAACCGAATTTCAAGAAAGGATGGCTGCAGAGCGACAGGGTGGCACTGAGGGGATGGCAAGGTGCTGGAGGTTTTCTGGATTGCTCGGGAAACAAAGAAGATTGACAATGGAAGGAGGGAGATTGTTGGAGCTTTGCTGGGACAGCCGGAAAAGGTTGCCTGCTGGTTGCTGGAGGGTCGTCGGAGCCCTAGCTAGGCTCTGGAGCACTCTTCAGTGGCTAGAGATGCTTCTCGGGTGGTGTAGTTGATGTAGAGGGGCGCTGGCAGGTGCAGGAGTGTCGGAGGTTGCCGCCGGGGAAAGGGAAAGTCGTAGGAGGCTTCGCCGGCACCGGGAAGGACCACCAAAGGCGGCGCCGGACCCGGACGGGGTGGGTAACGGGAAGGAGAGATGGTGTCGGGCCTTCCGTCGAGCAGGCAGGTGAGCAGGAAACTGGCGGCTGGAGAGGAAACCGAGCGAGAAAAATTTCTCATTCAGTTTTCTATTTTCCAAAGCCCGCTCAATGGGGGAAAGGAGGATTGCTTTTAAAGGGATGGTTTAGGGTTAGGAGTTAAGTGGGCTTTGGTTATGAGCACACATGGCTTTCATTTAATAAATGCAAACTTGATGAAATGAGGGGGGGGGGGGCAAAACTAGAAGTATTTCCCAAATAAAAATCTTATCTAAGATTTTGGAAATTAATATATAATTTTGAATAACTAATTATTATAAGCTTGCCCTAAGCTAATCTACCACCTAAGTTACCGGACCTATGCATTTAAGGTCTCGTTGGTCGATCACACCAACGAGCCAACAAAAATTGCGCGAACAGTATGCGCGGTACAAAAATTACTTCAAGAGCGCGAATAACGTGCGCGACAGAACATAATATCCCAACTAAGCTCGAAGACATGCGCGACAAGAGAAAAAATACAGGTACAATAAATAAAAAAAAAAGATGCACCACAGGTTGCATCAATTCCCCCGGGGTTGAAAGAACTCGACCCCGTCGAGAATGCAATGCAACCAATCACTATCAAGTGCAAGACGTTGGTCAAAGAGAAGCTGCGTAGGTGTCCTGCTGGTGCCGTGGCTGCGACCCAATTCTTGGAAGTAACCTCTCACCCCCAAAAACTCCCAATCCATTAGCCAAATTTTATGCAAATCATTTAAAGAAATAGTTATTATTAGAGCTTTAAGATGATGACAGAGGCGGTGTGTAGCAAACAAGTGGTGGGAGGGAAAACGTGAAACAAATGGAAGCAAGCCGTGGAACCAGTAATTCATGACGCAACATACTCTTGCTTGGTAGACACTCACGATCGTTCGCTAGACCAGGATCGTCCATCGCTTTGATTTCACCCGATAAAATCTCACTTGAGTCACAACATTTTAAACAGATCCCAAATCTGTCGATTATGATCTTCCACAAAAACCCATGGAAATGGGTGTCCCGACGAGGAGTATAAAATCTACGGGTCATCTCAACTCTCCTCATACGACTCGACCTAAAAATCTCAAACCTCAAACGATCGAGGTGAGGTGCCTCAATGTGCTCGACTGCAACCAAGGAAAGATGATGCAGACTAAACGTGTGCTCGTCGAATATGAAATTAATAAAAGGTGGTGCTTCCAGAGCACCCAAAATAGATGACTCTCGAAAATCAGATGCCACCCCCTGGAGTGAGCGTCCAGGACGAAACGTAGCGCTAAATAGGAGTGGTGTAATGGAGACTAAGGACGACAAAGTAGATGCTACTGAGGTCCTCCCAGGTGCTCTAGGAACAAGACCATTCTTCTGGGAAAGAAGAATAATCATGCGCCCATGGTGATCAAAAGAATGAGAGTTCCTCACACCATCATGCAGAACATGTCGGTCATACTGCCATGGTCGTCCTAGAAGTATGTGGCAGACATCGATGGGGGCGACATCACATAACACCGAATCACGATACACGTCCCCGATAGAGAACTCTACCTGACAATGATGAGTAATGGGTATAGTCAACGGACTACTAATCCCAGATAAATGATACGACTGCTCTAAGGGGCGTGTCAAAAGTCCTAACTTCTACCATTCGTTGAGACACGTAGTTTTCCATACTCCCGCTATCAATAATAATGGAACAAAAATGCTCCTGAATGCGGGCGGTAGTGCGAAAAATTTCCTTTCTTCGAGGATCATGCTCAGTGGTCTCGCCAGAGGTAATCAAACTAGAGTGAAGAGCACAAACTAGGTGCTTTGCTTGCTCGCCCTCGACCTCGATGACACTCTCAGCCTCGGGCAGGGGCTCAAGCTGGGGGTCACTAAGAAAGACCCCATACCCGGGTTCGCCCCCGGTGGTGGAATCAATCACTGCAACGAACTTGCGTCACGGGCACTCAGAAGATTTGTGCCCGGGCTCCATACACTTGAAGCATCGAAACACTCCAGTGTGGGGTCGGGCTCCCATGGGCTCCTTACCCTGGGATGAGCCAGGGTGAAGAGTCAGGGCTCTAGTAATGCCAAGAGGCGGGGAATCAGTAGTAGCAGATGTGGGTGTAGTAGTGGTGGTGCTCGAAGTGGGTCTATCAGTAGACCTAGGTCCATCAGTAGACCTCTGACCAGATGTCCTCTTCTGGAGGGCCTCCACTCGACGTGCTCGGCTGGAGATCTCTCCAAGGTCTCGAAAATCACGCAGCTCTAACTTGTCTCGTGAAGCGTACCGTAGCTCATTCAGATAACGGGCCACAACCATGTGATCTTCCTCATTCTGATCTAAGCGTGACTGGAGGACTAAGAACTCATTCGTGTACTCGTCGATAGTTTGCTTGTCTTGTCGTAGGTTGTGATACCTACGAAACAAGGTCTGCATGAAATCTGCGGGGACGTACCTCCTCTTGAGTTGAGCTTTGAACTCAACCCAGGTGGTGATAGGTGGTTGTCCTATAGTGTATCGCATCCACTCGACTTGCCCCCACCATGTGAGTGCGGGGCCCTTCAACTTCAGGGTAGCATACTCCACCTGTTGGTGGGCAGGTGTGCACTTCCAGCTGAGGAATCGCTCAAGTCGTTCGCACCAGTCAAGACACACCTCAGGCTCTAGTGTGCCCTCAAGATCCCCAACATCTAGTTTATTACTGGCATCCCACCTAAGGGGATTCCTATTATCTTGATGTGCTAGTTGGGGTTCTGGTGGTGGAGGTGTAGGAGGTCGTGCAGGAGGAGTAGGGGGTTGTGCAGCATGAACCTTTAAGTGATACTGTGCTTCCAAATTGTTAACCGTAGTACGCAACCCTAACATGACTTGGTTTGTGTCTCTCACTGAGTGAGCGTAAGGTCTTCCATTCGCTTACCTATATCTCCTAAATTTTCCTCTAGGTGTTCCATTCTTGATTCCATGGATAAACTGGAAAACCTTAAACTTAAAATTTGAATACGACTGGCGCTCGGCTATCCCACGATAGGAGTGAGATATCCCAGCAGCCACACCAAACTGATGTGATCCAAGGGTGGGGGTGTTGTTTTGAAATAAAACAAAACACGACCTATTTAAAATAATTGTGGCGCGAGGGTACTTTCACGGGCTATTTTAAACTGATAAAACGACCTAGGCGTCGCAAACTATCGCAAGGCTACCGCACGATTGTAGCGACGTCATGAATCTCCATTCCACAGGCACAAGAATTAATTGGAGGCATGCAAGTGTAACAAAAATGAACGGTAATGAGGAGGTAGCAATTAATTAGGACAAACTCTTAATAATTACTATTCATTTAAATATCATAAGCACCAAATAACTAGTGGTTGAGAGCAAGAGAGGTATACCAAAGGGGAAGAGGTAATGACAGTGGTTGTGCAGCCAAATTCCAAGAAAGGATGGCTGCGGAGCGACGAGGTGGCGCTGAGGGGCTGGCAAGGTGCTGGAGGTTTTCTGGATTGCTCGGTAAACGAAGGAGATTGACAATGGAAGGCGGGAGCTTGCTGGAGCTTTGCTGGGACAGCCGGAAAAGGTTGCCGACTGGTTGCTGGAGGGTCGCCGGAGCCCTAGCTAGGCTCTGGAGCACTCTTTTGTGGCTGGAGATGCTTCTCGGGTGGTGTAGTTGATGTAGAGGGGCGCTGGCAGGTGCAGGAGTGTCGGAGGTTGCCGTCGGGGAAAGGGAAAGCCGCAGGAGGCTTCGCCGGCCCCGGGAAGGACCACCAAAGGCGGCGCTGGACCCGGACGGGGTGGGTAACGGGAAGTAGAGACGGTGTCGGGCCTTCTGTCGAGCAGGCAGGTGAGCAGGAAACTGGCGGCTGGAGAGGAAACCGAGCGAGAGAAATTTCTCGTTCAGTTTTCTATTTTCCAAAGCCCGCTCAATGGGGGAAAAGAGGATTGCTTTTAAAGGGATGGGTTTAGGGTTAGGAGTTAAGTGGGCTTTGGCTATGAGCACACATTGCTTTCATTTACTAAATGCAAATTTAATGAAATGAGGGGGGGGGGGGGGCGCAAAACTAGAAGTATTTCCCAAATAAAAATCTTATCTCAGATTTTGGAAATTAATATATACTTTTGAATAACTAATTATTATAAGCTTGCCCTAAGCTAATCTACCACTTAAGTTACCGGACCTATGAATTAAGGTCTCGTTGGCCAGTCACACCAACGAGTCAACAAAAATTGCGCGACAGCATGCGCGGTACAAAAATTACTTCAAGAGCGCGAATAACGTACGCGACAGAACATAATATCCCAACTAAGCGCGAAGACACGCGCGACAAGAGAAAAAATACAGGTACAATAAATAAAAATAAAAAGATGCACCACAGGTTGCATCACCCTTGGAACCCCGCTAGGAGCGTCTATGATTTCGTTGCAATTTTCATATTTCAGAAATTGTTTCTCCTTAGCAGTAATTGTTTCTCTGAGTGGTTTGAAAACCCAAAAGTTATCCTGGATTTTGAATCCGACAATGAAAGACGAGCTTGTCTACTGCATAAGGTGAGATGCTTGTGCTTCTGTCCAATACATGTAAATTCTGAATAGAAATCTCATTGAGGAAGTGTATATAGTACATCCCGAGGGTTTTGTATCTCCAGTTGAAATCATTAAAATATGCAAGCTGCATAGATTCATTTATGAATTGAAACAAGCTTCTTGAAGTTGGAATCTACATTTTGATGAAAAAATCAAAGAGTTTGGTTTTATCAAGAACAAAAATAAGTCTTGCGTTTACAAGATGATTAATGGGAGCATCGTCGTATTCCTGATATTATATATAGATGACATACTGTTAATATTCCAACCTCACAAGCTGTTAAGAACAGACTAGGGAACTACTTTTCTATGAAAGACTCGGAAGAAACTATTTATATACTTGGTATTAAGATCTATAGAAATAGATTGAAGAAGATGCTGGGTTTGACCCAAAGTACATACATTGAGAGGGTGTTGAAGCGGTTCAACATGCTTGAGTCCAAGAAGAGATTCTTGCCCATGTCTCATGATGTCTTTCTAAGGACTAATGTCCTAAATCTTTAGAAGATAAGGACCGACAATGAAAGACGAGCTTGTCTATTGCATAAGGTGAGATGCTTGTGCTTCTGTCCAATACATATAAATTCTTAATAGAAACCTCATTGAGGAAGTGTATATAACACATCCCGAGGGTTTTGTATCTCCAGATGAAACCATTAAAATATGCAAGCTGTAAAGATCTATTTATGGATTGAAACAAGCTCATCGAAGTTGGAATCTACATTTTGATGAGAAAATCAAAGAGTTTGGTTTCATCAAGAACAAAAATGAGTCTTGTGTTTACAGGACGATTAATGGGAGCATCGCCGTATTCCTGATATTATATGTAGATGACATACTGTTAATTGAGAATGACATTCCGACTTTACAAGCTGTTAAGAACAGACTAGGGGATTGCTTTTCTATGAAAGACTCGAGAGAAACTACTTATATACTTGGTATTAAGATCTATAGAGATAGATCGAAAAAGTTGCTGGGTTTGACCCAAAGTACATATATTGAGAAGATGTTGAAGCGGTTCAATATGCTTGAGTCCAAGAAGAGATTCTTGCTCATGTCTCATGATGTGAGTTTCTAAGGACCAATATCCTGAATCTTTAGAAGATAATGACCACATGCAGTTGATTCCTTATGCTTTGACAATTTGATCAATCATGTATGCAATGTTATGTACTCGACCCGATATCTCATATGTTTTGAGCATGACTAACAAATATCAGTCTGATTCTGGTGATTGTCACTGGAAAACAGTCAAGAATATCCTAAAGTAATTGAGAAGAATTAATGATGTATTCTTGGTGTTTGTTGGAGAGGGGGAGCTCATTGTAAGGGGTTACATAAATGCTAGCTTCCAAACTGATAGAGATGACTCAAAGTCTCAATCCGGTTTTGTTTTTTGCCTGAATGGAGGAGCTGTGAGCTGTAAGAGTTCCAAGCAAGAGACAGTGACCGATTCTACAACCGAGAACGAGTATATTGTTACTGCCAATACGGCGAAGGGGACTATATGTATTAAGAAATTCATTGGCGAGCTTGATGTAATTTCTAACATTGTTGATCTAGTAACTCTTTATTGTGATAATAATGGTGCTATTACACAGGCCAAGGAACCTAGATCTTATCAACCACTCCAAACACATACTTCGGTGGTTCTATCTTATTCGAGAGATTGTCGCTCGAGAAGATGTGAGCATATGCAGAGTACCAACTGAAGAAAATATAGCGAATCCACTGACAAAGCCTCTTGCGCAGAGAAAACATGAATGTCATACTAAATCAATGAGCATTAGATAACTGAATGATCAACTCTAGTGAGAGACTTGTGGATTATATGTTTGTCGGTTGTTTATTCATATGATGAATTGTCATTTGTACTATGTATTTCCTTTTACATTTATGACAAGTTTTTTTGTTATGTCAATTTATTCATATATGATTTATTAATTAATATAATAAATGTCCTTGAAATGTTTTGCTTTCATAGGAATTCAAGTGCGTGACTTGAATGTGTGAGTCCATGTTTATAAGAAGCATCATTCTTAAATAGTCCATGGTCGAGGTATCATTTTAGAAATTAAGGCATTGATGATACATTAAGACTAGTATGTGCATTGATTGATGACCGGTTCTCACAGGTCATGATATTCGATATCAAGTTAACACATAAGTACTTGTCAAAAGCAAATTGTACTGGACAGACCTACCATGAGACTACTTTGTGGATTGTTATATGAATGCGTCACAAGTAGGTCTCAAGTGACAATGATGTTTGTCACTGAAGTCACAATATTCATCAAATGAGGAAGAACGTACTTTGATGTCATCTAAAGTCTTTCTTGAGAAAGATAGAATCACGGTGAATCGTCCGGTCACGCATAGGGAGAAAGTAAACTGATCGCTGAGTTGAGCATTGCCAAAGATCGGGGCTCGGGACAACCTCCAAAGAAATCGATCAATGACGGTGACCATAAGCTCGCCCTTCCACACTATCTCCATGACATTGGTTTGGTTCAACACGCAAATCAATAGGACTTTAGGTTTAAGATGCAGCTTGGGTTTATGTGGGGTATACAAGGATAAACATGAAGGCTACGCACTTAACCCAAATGAGCTAGCACAAGATCAACTATCCAAGCACAACAAAATGCGAGTGCACCACACGCCTAGACTTGGACTTGACAATATGGGTGTGTGCACCACCTACTCCCAATATAAATTTTCAAAAATATAATTTTCTCTAACTTTTCTCATTTCACACATTATTTTCACAGATAATATTTTTTTCCTTTGCAACATTTTTTATTCATTTTTCACAACTTTATTTTTTTCAGCATATATTCAAGAGAGCACATCCACATTCACAAATATGATCACCACATCAACACCCCCAACATAATGATAAAAATGCAACTAAAGCTCAAATTTGGGTGTGCGACTAGGATCTGCATTTTGGCTTTGGCGAGATATTGGTGGAGCTGAATCAAAAGACGGGGTATGCACAAAGGGGCTAGCGAGGATAAAGCGATATGAGTGATACAAAAGCTCACTCGGACCAAAATGATGACCTACATCACACCCGCGCAGCGGAACTAACCTATACCCATGCTTCGATAGTATCTTGTGGCAAGTTCTTTGCCACCGAGAAAGACTATCCTTCCTCCCGACTCGAGCAATACGAGGTTAACAACTGTCTGCGCATATCCCTACACTACCGTCAGATTCACGCCAGATTCACTATTTTTAAAGTAGAATAAACAATATTTACACTAAAAGAAAAGTATAAAACAATAAGAATAAAGAAAAATTAATTTTACTCGAATTTCTATACGAGACGCGAGCACTCGACTAGGAGCACTATATGAGTCAACATTTTACTCCGTCTCACAATCCTAAGACAATACAACTATTTTCCCAATCATACAAAAGAAACGAATTAAACTCGATACGCGCTAATGAATAAGCACGCGCTCATGTGGGTACTGTGGTGTTCGATGAATATGAACAAACAATTTTAAAAATAAAACAAAAGTATTTCTAGTATGCAAATAACATGTGCACATGCAGTGGGTATGAATACAACAGCTCTCCCCCGGACTCAATCTAAACAAACCAAGCAAATAATGTGCAATAAGAATAAATAAAATAGCTGAGGAAGAGACTCAATGCTCAACATGTGAGCATACCAGAAGACGCGTGAAAATCAATGAATCGCAACATCCGCCATCTAGCATATGCAATGAATACTTGCAGGAGCGATCTCCGATAAAAACAAAAACAAATTTACAAACTAAAAAAAATTCAACTAAACAAATACTTGGACTCACATTTTCAGACCAAAAAAATACTTGGACTCACATTTTCAGACCAAAAAAATACTTGGTTATTCATTTCATAATCCACGGTTAAACACCCCAAAATAACGAACAAAAAAGTTTAAACAAAAAAGAAATTACATGTCAAACCCTCGTCTAAATGGTGAAATGGGGGAAGAAAGTTTTGGGCAACATACTTGGTTATTCATTTCATAATCCACGGTTAAACACCCCAAAATAAAGAACAAAAAAGTTTACACAAAAAAGAAATTACATGTCAAACCCTCGTGAAAACAAAATAACGGGCTGAATCAAGAGCCAAATAGGATTATCAGGCTTCTGATTCGAACAAAGAGCTCAGATGCATCGTGAAACAATTGGATCAGAGGCTCAATAGCCCAATAGGTTAATCGGGTTTCCAATCCACCCAGAGAAGTAAAACTTAAAATAGGGAACATTTATTTGGGCCCCTGTAGATTTATCGGACTTCCAATACTACTACTAGTAAGACAGTTCTTTCCCCTCTTCCCAAACCGTTGTGGTTGCTTCCATCTGTATGTACGCCCTTATATGGAAGCTGATGCAGAGCGAAGATGTGTACCTGCAGCGGAAGACGAGTTTTGTTCCCGTTCGGGGCTGATTGGCGACTTACCATATATGGTGTGCCCGGATCGATGATCTGGCTCCGCGGATGCGTCCGGATTCACGGCATGAATCTATTTCATATATAGCTTTGTATTTTTCGAATATTATTTCATGTAGTTTTGGCCCCGAAACCATCGACCAATCATAACCGTTGATTTCGGGTGCCCTAGTTTTAGATTCTTATAAATATGATGTTTAGGGCTGAGTAATTTTGGTCATTGCTTAATGTGTGGAGCCTTCATTCCGGTGATATCCTCCGCGGTGCCGACTCTGTGGATCCCCCTTGGTGACGACTCCTTTGGTAAGCTTTTGTATTTTTGTTATTTTCCCCTCCACATCCCCTCCCCTTGCTGTGCAACCGCCTGCCTCCCTCCAAAAGTCCCTCAGCCAGCCATTCTCTTCCCCCCTCAGAACTAGCGGGCCACCTCTGCTCCCAGATCTAGCCACCGCCTCCTTCATTTAACGCCCCCCCGCCTTGAACTGGCCGACCATCTATCTCTTCTCAGGTCCAGCCGACCACTCTCTGCTCCAACAGATGCAGCGCGCCAACACCCCTTTTCCCCTACAGGTCGTCAACCCTAATCCCGCCAGACCCCCCTAGTACCCTCCAAATCAGGCCGCCGCCCCTCAACCCCCCAGCCGCTCACTTTTCCCTAAAGGCCGCCATTCCTAGCCCCTCCAGATTCCCCCCAACACCCTCCAAATCAGGCCGCCGTCGGTCCCCACCTGTGGAGCCACGTCCCACCACCCATCCCCACCCGGAATCACCCAGATTTGGGGTATTCCAGCCCAGTTCCACTCCTCCCCACTCCCTATTTGCTGCCACCAATTCCCCAACCCGTGGTTTCACCTTCCAACACCCGATCATTGCCAGATTTGTCCAGATCTGGGAATTCCAACTAGAATCCAGCCTTCCCCTTACCCGATTCGGTCCACCCAGCACCAGAATCTCTCATTGAGCCCTCCAACATTCAGATCCATTCATTTACATCAGCCCTAATATTCGTATTGTGCTTTTATATTGGTTTTTCAGTTTATTATAGTATTTTGCTCCAGATAAATCTCTAACTGCAAGAATGACTGATTCGCCACGCGCTTTTGCTTTGACCCTCCACGCAGAGGAAGACCTAAGCTTGCTTTGTCCCAATAAATTATTTTTTTATTGCTTTGAAATATTTGCGTGAGATTTAATTATTTATTATTTAATTTGAATTCACACCGTCGGACTTGCATGACATGTAGGGTTAAGTCACCATTTATCTGACGCCTATAGATTTGTACTGCGTCAATTGGTATCGGAGGCAGGTTGCACGCTGTTATGCCCCCGGACGGTCTACGGTTCCGCGGATTTAAGTACACGCGAAGGCCGAAGGAGAAGGAGCATGAAGACCGGGCTGAACCATCTGGTTCAGCCCGAACTCATCATTAAAGCTGACTAGGGGGGCTGAACCACATGGGTTCAACCCCATTGGGGCCGGCCGACCCTAGGGGTTGGGTGGCATAAATACCCAACCCCTCCTCTTTGGTGGACTAAGCAAAAATATCCAGGTATTTTCCTCTCCTTCCTCCTCTCAACCCTAATCTTCTAGTTCTTCCCCCTCTTCTTCTCCTTAGTTCCTTAGTTAGGTCATAACATTTGGTATCAGAGCCTTGCTCCTGCGACTATGGTGACACGCACAGAGGCGGAGATGGCACGCTTAGCCACCATCGAAGAAAACTACGTAGCCTTGGCGGATTCGGTAGCCGGGCTAGAAGAGCAAGTCAAAGCTTCCACGAAGAATCTGGAAGAACGCATAGAAGATCGTATGGATGAACTGAAAGTATTGCTAACCCAAACCCTAAAAGGGAAAACAGCGGAACAAGGAGATCTCTCGCGTACGACACTACCGGCCACCGGAGGCACCACCGGAGGCTCCAGAATGATGCCTTACCACAACCCCAACCCGTCTCCATCGGGTACGGCCGACCACGGAGGCCCTGCGTCGCAGTCGAGCCCGACGGATCGGACGGCGCAGTTTCCGCCGATCCAGGGATCGGGCGATCCTGCCGCCAGATTCTGGGTAGGATCGGGACCCGACCCTCATCAACAGGTCACCGGGGGGTGGAGCGGCCCGGGGGGGGGGGGGGGTGGCCGCCGGTGGTGGAGCCGCCGGAATGGCCGCCGGCCGCCATTTCGGGCAACAAGAGCAAATTTTGAGGCCACCGTAGCACATGGGGTTCCAAACGACATTGGAAATGGGATCCTTCCCCGAGCCGCCGATATTAGGGGCTCCAATAAGGATGGGGCCGGGCGAACAATGGCGGGGATACCCTCCCAGGCACGTTTTGGACGACGAGGAAGGTCCTCCTATGGGACGGGGACATGGCGGGGAACACTATCGAGATTACTATGGCCGGCCGAATCGAGTGGCAGAACCAGACATGTATGGAGGAGCGAACTAGCGAGCCTTCATGCAACCAAAACGAACGCGGACGAATTTTCCGACATTCAGGGGAAGCGACGCGTTGGAATGGGTACAAAAGGCCGAGTTGTTCTTCTTCACCTATCAGGAGATCCCTACTGGACAGTGGGTGCAGTTGGCGTCATTTCACTTGGAGGGTGACACATACCAGTGGGCACAATGGTTCGTCCGGAGCTACGGGAACGCGCCGTGGGCGCATTTTGTAGAGGGATTCACGGCCCGCTTCGGGCCCTTGGAGTATGAGGACGTGGAGGCCACCCTGCAGAAACTCCGGCAGAAGGGGACAGTGACGGAATATCGCACGGAGTTCGAGCGGTTGGTGAATCGGGTCAATTGGGGGGAAAAGACCCTCCTCAGTTATTTCATTTCGGGGTTGAAGGATCACGTGAGAGATGAGGTCCATGCCTACATGCCGAACAGTCTGAGCCACGCCATCAGTCTCGCCAGGATACAGGAGGAGCGGTTCAACCGCCAGCGCAATCGAGGAGGGACACATGTTCCTGTAGCACCAGCAGCGCCAGTACCGGGGCGGCGCGAGCAGCCGCCGGCGGGGCGACCGACCGTGACGCGCTTGACCTGGCCGGAGCTGCAGGCCAGAAAGGATAAAGGGCTTGTGCTTCAACTGCGACGAAAAGTACACACCGGGACACCGGTGCCAGAAGGTGCAGGTATTCATGTTGAGGGAGGAGGATGACGAGGAGGAGCCCATTAGCTGCGATGAGGTGGACGGTTTGGACTTGACGGAGTTTGGGGTATCTCCTCCAGGCCATGGAAGGGTGTACAGCTCCTCTTACGTTGCGGATTGCCGGGAAGCTGGGGCATGAGCGGGTGACTATTTTGATCGACAGTGGGAGTACCCACAATTTCATCACCCCTGCAGCAGCGCAGAAGGCGGGACATGCCGTCGACACGGGGGCTTCCTTCCAAGTTATGGTGGCTGACGGAAGCAAGTTGAGGTGCGAAGGGATCCTGAAAGGAGTGGAGCTACGACTACAGGGTTATGTGTGCAGGACGGATGTCTACCTGCTACCGATTCGGGGGTCGGACATGGTGTTGGGAGTGCAGTGGCTCCGCCAGCTCAAGCGGGTGACCACTGACTGGGAGAAGATGACGTTGGAGTTTTCATACCTGGGGACAGAGCATTGCCTACAGGGGATACTAACGTCTCCGCTCAAGGAGATATCCCTCAGGAGCCTGCAGAGGATGGAGGAGGAGGGTAGTATGATGGCCATGGTGTTGGGGATAGAGACTATCGGATCGACGCCAGAACCAGAGCAGCTGCAAGATTTATTGGTACAGTTTGACGACATCTTCCAGGAACCTCGCTCTCTACCGCCCGCACGGTTCCGCGATCATCAGATTTAGCTGAAGGCCGGAGTAGACCCGACGAATATTCGCCCATACCGGTACCCCCACATTCAGAAGACAGAGATAGAACGCAGCGTACTGGAGATGATGGCCGCCGGTATCATTCGGCCCAGCACCAGCGCGTTCTCCTCTCCGATCATTTTGGTCAAGAAGAAAGATGGGTCCTGACGGTTTTGTGTCGACTATCGGGGTTTGAATCATTCTACCATCAAAGACAAGTTTCCCATTCCGATGATCGAGGAGCTACTAGATGAGCTGCATGGGGCAAGCGTCTTCACCAAGCTGGATCTCCGATCCGGCTACCATCAGATACGCATGAGGGATGAGGACATCCACAAGACGGCGTTCCGCACACACGACGGCCACTATGAGTTTCTGGTGATGCCGTTCGGATTGGCCAACGCCCCATCGACCTTCCAGGCTGTTATGACTGAGATTTTTCGACCTCTGCTTCGCCGGTACGTGCTAGTTTTCTTTGACGATATTTTGATCTATAGCAGGAGTTGGGATGTGCACCGGGAGCACGTTCGACATGTGTTTCACATCCTGAGGGAGCACCAGTTGTACGCCAAGCGATCCAAATGCTCTTTTGGGCAGGAGGAGGTCGAGTACTTGAGACATTTGGTCTCCGCTCAGGGGGTCCGAGCTGACCCGAGGAAGATAGAGAGTATGGTGACGTGGCCGCGGCCCACGACGGTCCGGGCCTTACGAGGCTTTCTTGGGCTGACGGGCTACTACCGCCGGTTCGTGAAGGACTACTGGAAGATCGCACGACCACTCACACAGTTGTTGCAGAAGGATTCCTTCCGGTGGCACGCGGAGGCCGAGGCAACATTCGAGGCCCTCAAAGGGGCCATGTCTACCACTCCGGTGCTAGCACTTCCGGATTTCTCCAAAGACTTTGTGGTGGAGACGGACACATCTGGCGTTGGCATCGGCGCGGTTCTCATGCAGGAGGGCCGACCATTAGCTTATTTCAGCAAAGCTCTCGCCCCCAGGACCTTGGGGCTCTCTACGTACGAGAAGGAGATGATCGCCATCCTCCATGCAGTAGCCCCGTGGCGGCCCTATCTTCTGGGGCCGGCATTTCCAGGTTCGCACAGACCACCAGAGTTTGAAGCACTTCCTGGAGCAACGGTTAGCATCCCCGCTTACAACAGAAGTGGCTGACGAAGCTGCTGGGATATGACTATGAAATCGACTACAAAAAAGGAAAGGAGAATACAGTGGCGGATGCGTTGTCTCGACTACCTGAAGGCTCCCTTAGTCATATCTCAGGGCCGGTGATTGCTTCCTTAGACGACATACAGGCGGAGGTTCTCCAGGACCCGGCCCTCCGCGCCATTGTAGAAGCACTGCAGCAAGGCCAAGATACAGAGGATGGCTATCACTTGCCTGGCACACGACTCTATTACTTGGGGCGGCTCGTTATACCGGCCACGTCCCCTTGGAGAACTATTATGATCCGGGAGTTTCATGCTTCACCGACCGGAGGTCATGCCGGGATCCTTCGGACTTTACAGCGGGTCAAGGCCAATGTCTTTTGGAAGGGGCTACAGCGGGACGTTCAGCAGTTCGTGAGGGAATGCGATGTATGTCAGCGGCAAAAATATCAGACGACTTCCCCAGCCGGTCTTCTTACTCCGTTAGAGATTCCGCATCAGATTTGGGACACCGTCTCCATGGATTTCATCGAGGGCCTTCCTAAATCGCAGGGCAAGTCAGTCATCCTTGTCGTGGTCGATAAACTCTCCAAATACGGCCATTTTCTTGCTTTGAGCCACCCCTATTCGGGGGAAACAGTTGCTGAGCTCTTCGCCAAAGAGATCGTTCGACTCCACGGGGTTCCTCGTTCCATCATCTCTGATAGGGACCCAGTCTTTGTCAGCCAGTTTTGGACAGAGCTTTTTCGGCTTCAGGGGACCACATTACGCATGAGCACGACAAATCACCCCCAGACCGACGGGCAGACTGAGGTGTTAAACAGGGGAGTGGAGACCTACTTACGGTGCTTTGTCATGGATGAACCCCGCACGTAGGTTAGGTGGCTACATTGGGCCGAGTACTGCTACAACACCTCCTTTCACACGGCCAGCAGGCTCACTCCATTCGAGGCTGTGTACGGGCGTCCGCCACCCACTTTGTGCTCCTATGAACCAGCCGACAGTGCCCTTCCGGCGGTCGATCGGGCTCTCCAAGATCGGGATCGGACCTTGGCCATTCTCCGAGACAATTTACGTACGGCCCAAGACCGCATGAAGGTCCAAGCAGACAAGCACCGCACGGAAAGAGAATTTGCGGTGAGGGATGAAGTATTTCTCAAGCTCCAACCATACCGACAGCTTTCAGTCGCTCGACGGGCCAACCAGAAGCTGGCCCCCCGCTACTACGGGCAGTACAAGATCATTAAGCGGGTGGGACCCGTAGCTTATACTCTGGCGCTTCCGGAGGGGTCCCGCATTCACCCCACTTTTCATGTATCAGTGCTCAAAAAGAAGCTGGGGAACGCTGTGCACGTCAATCCTATCCTACCTGAGGCCACCAGTACCGACGAATTACGGCCCTTACCGGACGAAGTTCTCATGACCAAATGGGCAAAACGGGGCACTGAGTACCGACCAACGATCCTCGTCAAATGGAAGCAGATGCCCGCGACCCACAATTCGTGGGTTGACCTCTTGGAGTTCCGCGAGCGCTATCCTGATTTTCACCTTGAGGACAAGGTGCTTCTTGATGGGGAGGGGAATGTTATGCCCCCAGACGGTCTACGGTTCCGCGGATTTAAGTACACGCGAAGGCCGAAGGAGAAGGAGCATGAAGACCGGGCTGAACCATCCGGTTCAGCCCGAACTCATCATTAAAGCTGACTAGGGGGGCTGAACCACATGGGTTCAGCCCCATTGGGGCCGGCCGACCCTAGGGGTTGGGTGACATAAATACCCAACCCCTCCTCTTTGGTGGACTAAGCAAGAATATCCAGGTATTTTTCTCTCCTTCCTCCTCTCAACCCTAATCTTCTAGTTCCTCCCCCTCTTCTTCTCCTTAGTTCCTTAGTTAGGTCATAACACACGCACTTGTGATACACAGTCGTAGAGCTTATATGTTTCATCAATATTCCCCTCCTTAATTTGGAGGTTTCGAGTTCACTTACACCCGATCTCATGGAGCCCAGTCTGGGAGATTCTCACGTTACTACGGAGAATATTCTCGATCACAACACACCACTTTCAGATATCGTGTTGACCCACCTACACGACCCCACTATGCTAGAGATGATCAGTATGATGATTGTCGTCATTCATATCCTTGCACGCGGGCTGATCGTTTTGATCCTTTGATACGACTCGATTACCTTAGAGATGATTATCATGAGGATTGTCGTTTTGAGAGGGATCTTATATGTCAGTTTCGTACCGTTGCCCTTCTTTTAATGGCTCATCGAGTCCTGAGTCCTTTAGTTATTGGCTCGTGGACATGGAGTATTATCTCGATCATTTTGAGTTATTCAGTGAGCGTCGCTTCAAGTTTGCGAAACTTAGGCTTTTAGATCAGGCGAGAGCATATTGGTCTAGCGTTCAGAGGACCCGCGAGCGAGATCGTCTTCATCGCATCACTAGTTGAGTGGACATGCAGTGTATATTGTATCAGAGGTATCTACTTTTGTCGTATCAGAGTCACTTGCTCAAGCAATTATTTTTCCTTCAGCAAGGATCCATGTCTGTCGCTGAGTACATTGATTGTTTTGATGAGTTAGTTGTGAGAAGTGATATCCGAGAGGACCCAACCATGATCATTTCCTGATTTCGGTCTGGAATTCGATCAGACATACATACTGAGGTGGTTTATCATAGCTCGAAGCCCCTCGGGCAGACCTATCATCTTGCCCTTCATTATGAACAGTCTTTGAGATCCGCAAGAGAGGGTCGATTGGGTTTTCACCTTGACCTCCGCAGTACGAGCCTCTCCCACACCGAGGTCACCACTTTGCCTGCCATTGTTCCGTCAGACATGATCAAAATGGCATCTGATATGGATTTGTCTCAACCCAGTGAGGTACGTAGTCCGATGAGTGGTCTGCCACTTATTTCCGACCCGTCTTTTGTGACCCCGGCCGAGAGTGAGTCTGAGCGACCTATTGAATCTATAGTGTTGTGTCCCTCACCTGCACCCCTTGTTCTGCCATGTCCCGGGTTAGTTAGCATGCCTGCCCTAGACTCATCTCTTGACACCGCACTGATAGACCCATTCTTGAGAGTAGGTGTATGTCCCTCTCCCCTTGGCATTGCTCCGAGTTACATCACGACAGGGAGCCCAGAGCCTGGGGTTGAGCCCGTAGTGGCCATGTCATCCATTCACGGGGACACTACCCCTTACGATGGTACTCATCTAGAGGAACTAAACCTAGTGACGAGTTCTATGACGAGCCCCCTGTTGATCCTCCTAATGATCCGCCATATCCTGGTGATGATAAGACTCAGGTAAGTCACTCATGTACGAGTATCAAATTATTGACGCCTCTTCCATTATTGTCTCAAGCCTTGCCCCAAAGGATGGATATTGTGTGGAACATCAAGTATTTAGGGCCTTCCCCGAGTGAGTGTGAGCATACACCTGACATTTTGAGATCCTATCTTGTGACACATCGCACACTCGATGAATTTTGGGATGCACCACCGGCTGACCCACCAGACGAGTTCTTTATTTTTGAGGACACTCTCCACATTTTAGAGTCACGTCTTCTTGTCGATGCACATGATTTTCACTTAGGTGGTCGTCGCATTCGCGATTACTTTTCCTACGTACCCCCTGGTGAGCCCCCTGATGTGTCACATTCCCTGAGAGACATTCGGCTCTTTACGAGCTCGTATTTGAGTAAGATGTCTTACACGGTCACCTGAACATTCGTCGCACACTGGATGAGTTTTTCTACACTCCACCAAGAGAGTCTCCTGATAGTGCACCTCATTTGATAGATTTTTAGGTCATTGTCAGGCTGCCCCATAGAGAGCATGTCGTGTCTATCATGTTTCATTTGCATCATTTGTATGAGTTTGTTGAGTCGTTTTTTCTTCATTTGCATGAGTCTGTTGAGTTGTTTGTTCATCGTTTGTATGTGTGTCATGAGTCGGTTCGACGAAGAATCTATAATGATAATAAATCTTGTAAACCACATGCAGATGTTCACTGGCAAGTGCAGGTATTTCATGAAGGCGAGCAGGTGATGGTGAGAATCTGTTTTGTGAGGCTCTGTGCGTGGCTTGCTAAAAGTTTGAACGTTAGGCGAATGAGTCCCTACCCAGTCCTGAGACGCATCAGGACATGCTTATATGTTGGACATCCCCACGAGCATGGGTATCCATCCCGTGTTCAATGTCAAAGATCTGACGCCATACTTTGCATTTCACGAGCATTCGAGCCCACATCTTGGCCACCCTCTCGAGCCATTACCACCATTTTTACCACCCACACCTTAGCCTACGCTCGAGCCTTTGCCACCACATTCATTGCCCCATGCTCAGCCCACCTCCGACCTCCACCTACCTGGGATTCTGTCCCCAATGGCTTCACCATTGGGACCTCAGATCAAAACCAGATCTTTCTACTAGTGTGTTGAGAGATGAACGTATCATCGAGATCATTACGCATGAGTTCATTGTTGGAATCTTTGTGATCTAGAAGTAGTAAACGAGTTAGTCTCGCTGCCAACGTAATATGAACTTATGAGATCGCACATAATAACGTACGAGTAATTGGATAATTGATCGGGGTGGCTTGACTCATATAGGATATGATTGCAGAGCCAAACTTAGTTGATTGAGAGAATGTACAAATTCATTTGGAAGAATTCGACCAGATGGTCTGGAAGAATTCGACCCGATTTCAAGCCGATCGATTAGATGGTCTAGCCGATTGACTAGAAGGATTCGACTTGATAAAGTTCACTGTTGACTGAACAGATTTGACTAGATTGTCTAGTCGAATCATTTGAATGAATTCGACTAGACTTCAAGTCGAATCGACTAGAAGCTATTTTGACATTTCATTCTCCCATATTAAACCCCGAACCCGGTTCGGTTTTTCTTAGGATAATTCATGTTGTAGCTGAACTCGATTCACTGAGAATTGTATATAGATATAATTTCTGGTTCTAGGGTTAAGCCTAATCATTTTCCACACAGAATTGTACTGTAGAGCGACAAAATCCCGACGGCAGCCTCCCCTTGCGAATCAGAGCCTTAGCGCCGACGTTTCTCTCCCACCAGCGAACCTAGCAGTTCGTGGAGACGAAGAAGCCGATCATCCTTTCCAGCCTGCCTCCGTGTGACGACGGTGAGGCGTTTCTCCTGTTAGTGTGGATATCCCGTAAAGGCCCAGATATAATTCTGTGCTTTCGTGGACTCAACTGACAGAGTGATTTATTTCTGGAGCACCTTGATCGAGTAGAGACTCAATTCCACATAGGTAACTTTACATCTACTGTGTTTTACTCCTTGAATCTTGGTTTTTGCAAGGTCCTATATGTAGTTAGGGTTTTCTAGATCTATTTCCGCTGCGCACATACGATGTGTATCGCCTAAAAAAAACCCAACATCCGTCCCCTCTACAGACAGTCTTGTGTGCCGCTACCTGGTTCGCTGGTGTGGACGATCTTTCATTGACGACACCTGGATGCTACCAACAGAGCTTGATTGATTCTCCCCTGGACTTCGACTTCTGTACGACCGTCTCCATTCATCAAAGATGGAAGCTTTTTAGTACAGAGGAGTTTATTGACGAGGGTACTTTTCCAGCGACGACACTTGCACGACTTCTGGTGGACCTCCTTGAGTCTTACCTGGCATATATCGAGAGAATTCTTATCTCTATTCATCGGGAGATGAATTCTTTCAAGTCGGGGAGAACGATGTGGAGCGGAGACATGAACATGCAGGAGAGGATGAGTTTTGGGCCCGTTCGGGGCTGATTGACGACTTACCAGATATGGCGTGCCCGGATCGATGATCCGACTTCGCGGATGCATTCGAATTCGCGTTGCGAATCGATTTCATATATAGCTTTGCATTTTCGAATATTATTTCATGTAGTTTTGACCCTGAAACCACCAGTCAATCATAACCGTTGATTCCGGGTGCTCTAATTTTAGATTCTTATAAATATGACGTTTAGGGCTGCGGTATTTTGGTCCTTGCTGAATGTGGAAAGTTTCTTCCTTCATTCTGGTGATCTCCTCCGCGATGCTGACTCCGTGGAGCCCCCTTGGTGACATCCTTGGGTAAGCTTTTGTATTTTTGTTATTTTCCCTTCCATATCCCCTCCCCTTGCTGTCCAGCCGTCTACCTCCCTCCAAAAATCCCTCAGCCACTGCCAGTTGCAATATTTTTCTGTCCAAACTCAGCCGTCCACCCTCTCCCCCCAGAACCAGCCGACCACCTCTGCTCTCAAATCCAGCCACCGCCTCCTTCACTTAACCCCGCCAGAACTGGCCGACCATCCATCTCTTCTCAGGTCCAGCCGACCACTCTCTGCTCTAGCAGATCCAGCTCGCCAAAACCCCTTTTCCCCTACAGGCCGCCTACCCTAATCCTGCCAGATCCCCCCAACACCCTCCAAATCAGGCCGCCGCCCCTCAACCCCCTAGCTGCCCCTTTTTCCCTACGGGACGCCATCCCTAGCCCCTCTAGATTACCCCTAGCACCCTCCAAATTAGGCCGCCTCCAATCCCCACCTGTGGAGTCACCTCCCACCGCCCATCCCCACCCGGAATCACCCAGATTTGGGGTATTCCAGCCCAGTTCCACTCCTTCCCACTCCCTATTTGCTGCCACCAATTCCCCAACCCGTGGATCCACCTCCCAACACCTGATTATCGCCAGCTCTGTACAGATCTTGGTATTCCAGCCTAGATCCAGCCTTCCACTTACTCGATCCAGTCCACCCACCATCAGAATCCCTCATTGAGCCCTCTTAACATTCAGATCCATTCATTTACAACAAGCTTAATATTTGTATTGTGCCTTTGTATTGGTTTTTGGGTTACAAGACATTATTACGGTTTGCTTACTACACGTTTGCCTGGTCTTTCAGTTTATTATAGCATTTTGCTCTTGGATAAATCTCTAACTGCAGGAAGGACCGATTTGCCACACGCTTTTGTTTTGGCCCTCCATGTGGAGGAATGACAGCTTGCTTTGCCCTAATAAATTATTTTGCCTTGCTTTGAAATATTTGCGTGAGATTTAATTATTTATTATCTAATTTGAATTCACATTGTCAGACTTGCATGATATGTAGGGTTAGGTCACCGTTTATGTGTCGCCTATAGATTCGTCCTTAATAAACACGGACCTCACAATATCCTTAATAAACACGGACCTCACAATATCCTTAATAAACACGGACCTCACAATATCCTTAATAAACACGGACTCTCAATTAAGTGATTGTTCTTCACCATCTTCAACCTTATCACAAGTATTTGTGGCCAGAAACTAATTGATTACAATTCTAATTTCAATTAAAATTCGAAGTAATTGTTTTGAAGGAAAAATGTCTTTCTAATAACTGTATACTTCTAGTTTCACACAATTGGGATGAAGAAGGTGTCCTGAAACTTGGGATTGGGGTGGCGGTCTTCTTCAATTAACTATCCTCTTCATGAATCTCTATCCTCTTGCTACACATTTTAGGGAAAGGGTGAGAGGCATTGCATATAAACCGAATTACTTGAATCTCCATCATGTAATATTATCGTTGGCTATTATTTACTTGGGATTAAATATTAAAATACACGAACTGAACTTGATTTCTTACCATTCTTGTAAGTTGGAATAAGTTCACCCTAATTAGTTGGAGTAACGGCTGATCATGATGCTGTTAAATTTTCAAAAACCTAGCGAGATAAGTGCTTGATTTCAGGTATAATCCTTTTCCAACATGCAGTCAGGCTATCCTTTCAAGCTTTCTATGTTATGAAGCAGCGCACACCTTAGATTTTTTACTGCTAATAACTTTTTCTAGGGTGTTTAAATCAGCAAAAGGCCATATTGGATCACCACTTTCTTCAAGCCTTAAACTTGCTAATGGGGAAATTATACTGGATGTCGCCGGTGTTATTCCTACTCAACCTGTTTTACAACACATTGGAATGTCTGCTTGGCCTGGTTGAGCAAAATTCTTCTAGTAACTTACCTTTATGATTACCAAAAAATTGTTTCAGAACAGCCTGTGATCCTTTCATCATATCTGTGCAGGACGGTTGACACTGACAAATTTTGCTCTTTATTTCGAATCACTGGGAGTAGGTTCTTATGATAAAGCTGTTGTTTATGACCTATCAATGGACTCAAAGCAGATTGTAAGGCCCGAGTTGACTGGACCTTTGGGCGCTCGACTCTTTGATAAAGCAGTCATGTATAAGTCAACCTCTTTGTAAGTGTAGCAGTACACCTACTACTAAGAGGGAAGATTAGCCTTTGGTGTAACATTCAGTTTATTAATTTTACCTCTCATTTTAATTTTTTATGTACAAAAGAATTATTTAAAAGAAATAATATGTCCGAGAGCAGTCATGCTTGGGCGAAGCCCCGTGCACAATTGCTAGTTTATACTATATATATCGTAAAGAGAAGCACAATTTGAGAAAAATAATCCAAGTTTTATTAATTTTCTCCAGCTTGTACAGATTACTTGTATGCATACACTTATATAGGAGGAGAGAAGTGGAGAGAACTCCAATCCTATGATATGGGACTAAAGAGAATTTACATGGGCCTCAAAAGTGGGCTATTTATATTGGGCTTTTATCATTTCTTCTTAACACTCCCCCGCAAGCTGGAGCATACAAGTCGTAGGCACCAAGCTTTGATAAGAATTGATGATGTAACGGTCGAGAGAGAGCTTTAGTCAGGATGTCAGCAACTTGCTCTGTAGCAGGAATACGCTCCAATTCTAACTTTTTTGATTGAACTTTTTCCCGAATGAAGTGACAATCAACTTCAATATGCTTGGTTCGTTCATGGAATACGAGAGCAAGTTGCTGCTTGGCTGTCACAAAACAAGGTTGTCAAAGATGAGAGTTTGAGTCCCAAATTATTTAGAAGACTTTCAAGCAAGATTAGCTCAGATACAAAAGCTGTCGTAGCATGATACTCGGCCTCAGCAGACGAGTGAGCAACAACAGTCTGCTTCTTGCTACACCAAGTAATATGGTGTTCACCGAAGTATGTACAAAATCAGTTGTGGAACGCCTATCATCAAGAGAACCCGCGTAGTCAACGTCAGAATACACAACAAGAGATAAAAAGGTAGATGGTTTATAAACGAGTCCTTATCCAGGAGCTGTCTTTAAACATCTGAGAATGCGCTCGATGACTTGAAGATGAGATGTCTGATGAGCATGCATAAATCGACTCACAACCCACACAACAAATGAGATATCAGGTCGTGTAACCGTAAGATAAGTCAACTTTCCCACCAAGCGTCGATAATACTCTGAATTTGTAAGCAGTGGGTCAGAATCAGAACCATGTGCAGAGAGCTTGTGATTTACATCCATAGGGGTGTCCGCAGGTTGAGTATCCGACATCTTGAAGAAGATCAATGCAGTACTTCCGTTGGGATGAGACAAGTCCATCAGGTCGTCTTGCGACCTCAAGCTCAAGCAAGTATCGAAGATTTCCTAAATTTTTCGTCTGAAATGCTGAATTTAAATGTTGCTTGATTATTTGTATTCTCGTGGAGTCGTCGCCCGTAATCAGAATATCATCAACATATACAAAGAGAATCACAGTTCCTGTTAGTTGATGACGAGTGAAGCGGGAGAAGTCAGTTGAGCTCCGTGTAAAACCAACTTCTCGAACAACCTTACTAAAATTTTCAAACTAATAACAAGTGGATTGTTTGAGACCATATATAAACTTCCGGAGGTGACATACACGAGACTCCCCCGTGGTCTCAAACCCGGGAGTTTGGTGCATATAAACAGTTTCTTGGAGATCGTCATTGAGAAAGACGTTTTTAATATCTAACTGATGTGAGGGTCATTGACGATGAACGACTAAGGAGATCAGGACTCGAACGGTATTTAACTTCGCGACCGGGAAGAAGGTTTTTTCATAATCAAGACCATGTCGTTGAGTGAAGCCGCCACAGTGAGAGCTTTTAAGCGATCAACAGTCCCATCTGGAGCATGTTTGATAACAAAGACCCACTTGCAACTGACACAGGACTGGCCGGGAGGAAGAGGAACCATATCCCAGGTCTGGTTAGCCCAGAGAGCAGTCATTTCGTCTTCCATGATCACATGCCACCCCCGGGTGTTGAAGAGCTTCCTGCACAGAGTTAGGAATAAAATGAAGGAAAAAGAGACGACGAATTTTAGGAGTCGTGTAGAGAAGCGATGTAGAGATACACAATTCGCCAAGGGATGAGCCGTAGAGGTTGATGCCGGATCAACTGGCCGCGGGATGACATCTGTAGAAGGGAGCAGCTGTAGGGAATCAGTCTTGGACGAACGACGAGTATAGACACGAAGAGGTGGTGGATGTTTTGCGGGCGTCGGGAGCGGTGAAGGAAGAAGTGGGAGAGATAGGGTCGTGACAAGGACTACAGGACGAGTGACATGGGACGGTAAAGATGCTGTGGAAGGAGAGGAGTGAAATGGTTGATCCTCAAGAAAGGTTACATCAGCCGAAACAATCAGCTTGCCATCAGTAGGAGAGTAGCAGACATAACCTTTCCGAGTGCTGGAGTAGCCAACGAACATACATTTGGTGGCGCGAGTAGCCAGCTTGTCAGTAGGTGGACCAAAAATATGAACATAACATATACAACCAAAAACACGAGGGGTGAGGGAGAACGGAGTCTTGGAAGGAAAGAGGAGACTGAACAGAGATGTGAAGTCGAGCACGAAGGAGGGCATGCGGTTGATGAGATGACAGACAGTAGAAACAGCGAAATTCTAATATTTTGTGAGCACCTGCATTTGAAACATGAGTGACCGGGCGACATCAAGGAAGTGACGATTTTTCCGCTCGATCACACCGTTTTGCTGGGGGTATAAGAACACGAGGTTTGATGTATAATGTCAAACTCGATGCATAAATTTGAGAAGGTGCGACTAGTGTATTCACAAGCATTGTCAGCGTGAATTATTTTTAATATAGTCGAGAATTGCGTACGCTTCTCAGTAAGAAAAGTATGAAAAACAGATGTTAGTTCAGTTCGATCATGAAGTAGATATAGCCAGGTGAGATGCGAGTAATCATCAATAAAGGTAACAAAATAGCAATACCCAAAGACACTAGGGATTTTATAGGACCCTCAGATATCGCAATGCACTAAAGAGAAGGGAGTATCACTCTGAGTACATTTAGGAGGGAAAGAGGTACGATGTTGTTTGTCATAGATACAAGATTCACAAGTAAACTCTTGCAATGAGACATCAGAAAGAGCCTTCTTGAGAATCGGGAGGGGGGCATGCCCAAGACGACGATACCAATCAACAGTGGAGACTGCAGAAAGAACGGTAGGAGGACCATCCAAAAGATAAAGCCCATTCGACAGTCGCCCTTTACCAATGGTATTCCGTGTTCGACGATCCTGCACAACACAAGAGGAAGGAGAAAATGTTATACAACAGTCAAGCTCCTGTGTAAGACGATTAATTGATAACAGATTAAAGGGAGACCCCAGAACATGAAGAACCAAGGAGAGAGACAGAGAGTTAGGATAAGCTGAAGATTAGTAACGCCAGAAACCTGAGTTGTCTCGCCATTTGTTATAGTGATGCACTTGGGATAGACAGTTTGTATGTACTGAGGTGGTTTCTGAGAGGTAATGTGGTGAGTGGCACCCGAGTCCACAATCCAGTGGGGGCTATGGGAGAGACATGATATACCTTAAGTGGAGAAAGACGCAACAGAGCCAGACGTGCAACTGATAACGCCTTGGAGCTGTTGAAGTTGGGTGCAAAGAGCGTTGGTGTCTTGCCGAGTAGAAGAATCGGAATCCTGTGTAGTGGCAGCAGTGGGAGGAGCAGTTGTAGTAGTAGTAAGGTGTGGAGGCAAACCATGCTTGCAGTAGCAAGTGGCTTCATGATGACCTTCTCGATCACAATACGTACATTTAAAACTAGAACGCCCAGCACGTCCTCGTCCCCGAGAGGTGTGGCGACCTCCTCGAGCTGATGATCCACGAGCAGGAGCAGGAGTAGGTAAAAGAGGCTGCTGGAGGAGAGCCGGAGAGAAATTTCTTGGGACCTCAGATGGTGGAGTAACCTTGAGCAGCATAGAATAGATATCAGACAGCGAGGGTATTGTAGAGGAGGAAAGAATCTGAGCCCGAACACTATGAAGATAGGGAGGAACACGGGCCATCAGCATAGCGATCCCAACAGCTTTCTTTTGTGCCCGTTGCGTAGCGAGATCCGTTGTGGGAGACTGCTGTTGTATCTAGGCCTCCACCAGAGTTTTGGCCTTGGCAACGAAGGATGTCAAATCGCCCGTTGTGCAGGGGTCCAGTGTCTGAAGCGCGAAGATGATGTCAAAGAAATGCAGTAAGTTGTCTTTGCCAGAATAAAGAGAGTGAAACTCCTCCCACATCGCCTTGGCCGTCTCATGATACATGACCATGCGGTATGGTTCGGTGTCCATGGAATTGAGGATCCAAGATTGGACCCGACCATCATCACGGGGCCATTCGTCGGTGGGAGCAAGGGAAACGTCCCGAGTAAGATGATGAAGAAGACCTTTAGTTTGTAGAACCCAACAAACAGAATGCACCCATTCCACAAAGTTGTGCTTCCCACTGAGAGAGATGGTGGTGATCTGAAGCTCATCATGGACTTCAGGAGAGGGAGCAACAATACGAGCGGGAAGGGAGGAAGCCGCCGTGGTGTCCATGTCAGCAAGAAGGGAGGGCGGCCTGGTAAATTAACGGGCAGTAAGGCAAGAGCCCGCATCGGCTAGAAGAGAAGCACAACGAGTAGAGAACGGTCCGCGCGGCAAGCAGAGAGACAGTCCGTGCGACACCAGCGGTTAGAGAAGAACCATTCCACGTGACAACACAACGGTAAAAGGAGAAGCATTCCATGATGAACAGTCCGCAGGACAAGGTCGCAGAGAATAGTCACAGGCAGTCTGCGCGACAACACAACGGCAAGTCCGCAGGATCCCGCAGCGGCTAGAAGATAAACCGTCAATCTGCGGCGAACAACGGAGGAGGGGGCAATGGGGCATACAACGGGCAGAACACGCGACAAGAGCAGGTCGACAAGAACAGTCCGCGCGACAAGAGCAGTCCGCGTGACAAGAGGGACAGACCACACAACAAGAGCAGTCCGCGCGACAAGAGCAGGTCGGCAAGAACAGTCTGCGCGACAGGAGCAGTCCGCGCGACAAGAGAGGCAGTTCGCGCGACAAGACAATTCTTCACGATAGGCGGATCGCGAAGAGAGCGGTGCGGTCTAGCTACCGGCGAGAAGAGGAGACCGCGAGTAGCAGCGGAAAGAGACCGGAGCGGGCTGAAGAGGAGTGGGGCCCAGATAAATCCCTATAAAGGGTGAGAGACGAGGAGGAGAGGGGAGAGAGGGAGAAAGGAGGGGTGATGCGGTTAGGAAAACCGTAACTGCACAAGTAAGCGAGCGGGCTGAGAGAAGGTGGAACCACAGAAGAAGAGTTGCGGGTAGAGAAGAGAGACCGCAAGGTGGAGGTAGACAGGAGGCCGACGGTTAGAGAAAAACTATCCGCAGAGAGCAGAGAAGAACCAGACCGATGACTCTGATACCATGTAAAGAGAAGCAGAATTTGAGAAAAATAAATCAAATTTTATTAATTTTCTCCGGCTTGTACCAGTTACATGTATACATACACTTATATAGGAGTAGAGAAGTGGAGAGAACTCCAATCCTATGATGTGGGACTAAAGAGAATTTACATGAGCCTCAAAAGTGGGCTATTTATATTGGGCTTTTATCATATCTTCTTAACATATATAAAGGAAAACTTTAGTGTATTGGTATAATGAGGAGTATGGTCGGACTAATTTCAGTTGAATTTATTTTCAAATCAAATTGTTTTAAAAACATAGCTGCAAAATGAGCTGATATGGGTGGTTGCTTTAACATATGGTTCTTGCTAACAATCGTCGAGTTGGTGGGTTGCTCGTTGGTTGCTCGATGATCTCCCTTCAGCTCGACGATTTCCCTCCTTGAGGATCATGGAGGGAGCCGCTTGATGATCGTCAAGCAACTCTGTAGCGTTTTTTTGTAAAATTAAAGAAATTGATTAATTAATTATTTATAAATAATATGTACTAAAATTGATTAGTTTAATGCAAACAATCTTGCACATGGTTTCCACAATATCCCGCCACTTGCCATCATTTTGCATTCAGCGAATTTTTTTCCCATGATGCATGGCAAGTGTCAGGGGTAGTGTTGCTGTCCAGGCCGGGGGTACCCCTTGCAACATTGCTTATTTCCTAATACTGTAGTTATATTTGTTTAATTTTCAACAAAGGACTATATAAACTTCTTTAATAAAAAACTTTAACTGGATATCTAATTGCATTCTTTACAGAGCAGATCCCGTTTATTTTGAATTCCCAGAACTTAAAGGCCACTCTCGTAGAGATTACTGGTTGGCAATAGTTCAGGAAGTGTTGTATGTGCATAGATTTATTAGAAAGTATGAACTCTCTGAAATTCAACGAGATGAAGCTCTTTCAAAGGCAACTATTAGCATCTTTCATTATCATGCTCTGAGAGAGGCTTTCCGCATCAACCCACCGGACTTTAAATCTGTACTTGGCTTTAATTTAGCAGAAAAACTACCAAAAGGGGACATGATTCTTGATGCTTTGTATAACCACTTGGAGCTACTGCACGCTAGGTCTCAGACACATAATTGCATAGAGCTTAAAGATGATACAAACACACATATTTTGTCTGTTTCATCTTACACGCTTGTTATAATGGGATTTATGCCTTTGGAGAAGTTGGAAAGAAATGGAGTAAACAACTTTATGGTTCCTCTAATCACAATTGGTGAGACAACTTCTTTAGAGTTGGCTGTAAAAGAATCATATTGTTGCTCGGGAAGAGTTGAGGCAGCATTTGCAACTGTTGATCAAGTGAAAATGGAAGGACTCGGGGCGAACTTTGCCGTCATGCAGGTATTTTCTCTTGTTACTTTGTTGGCTGTTTAAAGTAGGTAAGTTAAGTTGGATGCTCACTGTGAGATAATTAATGGAAAGAGATGCTTTCAGAAGTTATGAATGAATGTGGAATTGAAAATATGCACTATTTGTGCACACATTTATTGTTAAATACACAGGTATAGTTAACTTTTCACAGCTGTATTGGATTGTTAGAATTTTATCGCAGGATGTTTTAATAAATTTGTTCAGGTATTGAAATATTGAATAAACTATTTAGTGTCTATTATGATGTCAGCAATCTAGTGATGCTTAGAACTAAAATCTATGAAGATATTGGTGCAGGTAAATCAAGTTCTTTGATAACTTGGTAGATGACATAGGAAAGATAATTGTAAAAGCCCAATTTTAGGTCCATTTTCTTCTTCTCCTTTAGTCCCACATCTCTTGTTTAGGATTGTTCTTCTACTCTTCTCCTATATATTTGTATTCTCTCTTGGATTTTACACAGGAAGAAATATATGCAAGGTTTGTCCATTCCTTTCTACATGGTATCAGAGCGAATCGGTCTCTCCTTGCGGCTAGCATTTTGCTAGCCGCCCGGTCTTCCTCTACTTGCGCTAGGCGCGGTCTGTTTTTTCTAACCGGTCGACCTTCTCTACTCTCACAGGGCGCGGCCTTGGCGGCTTGGAATTCCCTACCCGCTTCTCTTCCCCTTCTCATTCTCGTGGCCTCCACCTCGACCTCTCTCTCCTCTTTATAGGATTCTCTCTGGCAAGTGGGGATCCTCCCTCTTCCTCCCTATCCGCTCGGTCTCTTCTATATCCGCGCGGTTTTGTCTCTTCTCGCTGTGAGCTCCCCTCTGCAGCTCGCGGTCTTCTCCCTCTTCTTCTCCCGTGCGGGTTCTTCCCTAACCGCACTGTTTCCTCTCAACCCGCTACTTCTCTTTCCACTGCGAACTCCGCATTTTGGTCGCGGCTTCTTGCCGCTGGTGTCTCATCGCCGAGACCGTGCGGTCTCTCTAGTTCGCGTGCCCATTCATCTTCTCCATCCTTACCGCTCGGCCTCTCTAGTCGCAGCCTCTTCTGCGCTAACCGCTGCCCTGGTATTGTGCGCCTTCTCGCGCGGCTTGCCTTGCTGCTCTTTGCGGCCTTCTTCTCTGCCCGGTTCTCGCTTATTTACTCCCTGCTCTCCGCGACTTCACCTAGTCGCCGCGACTTCTCTTCGTCGTCGCAGCTTCACTTCGCTTCTCTTCTCTTCTCGCTGCGAATTATTCTTTAACCGCTGCGATCTCCGCATCTGGGTCGTGGCATATTCACTTGCCGCTGGTGTGATCACCGCGACCGTGCGGACTTCTCGCGCGGCCTCTTCTCTGGCTAGTCGTTGCGACTAGTCTCATCGCGTGCGGCTTCTCCTCTTCTCCTCTTCTCCGCTCCGCCTTCTTCAGGTTGCGGTTTGTTCTCTTCCCAAGCGGCCTGTTCTCGCCGCTGTTTCTTTTCTCGCGGCTGCCTCTTCTCGCACGGCTTGTTCTCGCCGCTGCGGTCTGTTCTCGCTGTTCTCAGTGCTTCCTCCGTTCTAGTCGCTGGATCTGTCCCGCTAGCCGTGTGCCTTCTTGCCGCCTGGTTGCTGTGCCTCGCCGCAGATCAAGATTATAGCCTCCGACTCGATCACTGCTGGTGGGGTTGCTGCGTTGCGTCCTCAACTACATCAGCTTCAGGGGGTGGTTAGTCGCTCTTTTGGCTCCGTAGCCTCGATCTTCAAGGAAGGTATATCGTGCCTCTCACACAGCTCTCACTGGATTGTGGACTCGGGTACTACACATCATATCTCTCCGCAGCAGCCGCCCAAATACTTAGATACTGCTTACCCCAAGCACATCACTGTGGCCAATGGTGACACGCTCCCGGTTTCTGGCACTACTAATCTGTCTCTTACTCCTTCCCTTTCCTTATCCTCGGTTCTTCATGTTCCGGGCTCTCCTTTTAACCTTCTTTCTGTTATCTATCTTACGCAAGACCTTGATTTCTGTGTTACTTTCTCACGCTCTTCCTTTGTGGTGCAGGATCGGCTGACGCAGACTATACTTGGTAGAGGGCAACTGTCTAATGGGATATATCTTCTCGACGTTCCTCCCACTGCTCTCACCTCAATCTCCACCACTGATTGGCATCGTCGTCTTGGGCATGCCCCTCTCCCAATTATCAAGAAAGCTCTTCCTACTATCTCTCTCTAAGAGTTCTTTTGTGAATCCTGTATTTTCGGTAAACAACACCGTGTCTCCTTTTCTCCTTCATGTACTCGGAGCGATTCTTTTTTATCCCTAGTACATTCTGATATCTGGGGACCCTATAAGGTCCCTAGTGTCTTGGGGTATCGGTACTTTGTTACCTTTATCGATGATTACTCGCGAGTTACCTGGTTTTATTTACTTCGTGATCGTACCGAACTCACGACTACATTCCGTGCGTTTCTTACGGAAACGCGCACTCAGTTTTCTACCTGTGTCAAAACTCTTCGTACGGACAATGCTCGGGAATATACTGGTCGCACCTTCTCCAATCTGTGCGCTGAGTTTGGTATTATACATCAGAATTCTTGTGCGTATACGTCTCAACAGAATGGCATAGCGGAACGCAAAAATCGCCACCTCCTTGATGTGGCTCGATCTCTCATTATCCAAATGCAGGTTCCTCCCCTCTACTGGAACTTTGTCGTCTCTACTGTTTGTCACCTAATCAATCGCATGTCTTCGTTTGTCCTCAACTTTGTGATACCATTACTCTCTTTTTACCCATCCACAACTCTCTTCTCTCTCACACCTCGTGTGTTTGGGTGTACCTGTTATGTCCACCACCTTGGTCCTTCCAATGACAAGCTCGCCCCTCGTGCTACCAAAACTATGTTTGTTGGGTACTCCCGCACTCAGAAGGGGTATGCCTATTTTTATCCTACCACTGGTAAGGTGGTTGTGTCTGCTGATGTCTCCTTTCATGAAGACCAACCATATCACTCCAGTCCTTCTGATCCCCTTCTTCCTCCTCCGCTATCTCGGCCCATCATACCCGTGACGTCTCAACTTCCACCACTTCTCCCTACTCCTCTGCTTTGGATTCCCACACCACCACCAGTTCGGATTCCCACACCACCACCAGTTACTTCCAAACCTCCTATCATACATGTATACACTTGTTGTCCTTCACGTCCAGATGCCCTATAGCAGCTTCCCCCTACCGGTGTGCTCTCGCGGCCTGTTGATCCGACAACCTCCTCAACAACACATCCAATGGCCAATTATGTCTCTCTACATCGGCTCTCTCCGCCCCTTCTTCACTTTGCTCTCTCTCTCTCTCCTCTATCTCTATACCTAATTCTGTGCAGAAAGCCCTCTAGCATCCACGGTGGCGTGCCGCCATGGACGAAGAAATGACTGCTCTATGGGGTAATCACACATGGGATCTTGTATCTCTTCCTTCTGGTCACTGCTGTGTTAGCTGCAAGTGAATCTTTACCATCAAACATGCTGTGGATGGGACGGTTGATCGCTTAAAGGCTCGGTTGGTGGCTCGAGGCTTTACCCAACAGTATGACCTTGATTATGAGGAAACCTTTTCTCCAGTTGCAAAATTGAACTCCGTTCGGGTTCTGCTCTCCTTAGCTGTTCACCGCCGATGGACTCTTTATCAGCTTGATGTCAAGAATGCTTTCTTGAATGACGATCTTCTTGAAACCGTATACATGCATCAACCGCTCGGGTTTGAGACCACGGGGGAGTCTCGTGTATGTTTACTTCGCAAATCTATCTATGGTCTCAAACAGTTTCTCCGGGCATGGTTTGGGAAATTCAGCAAGGCCGTTCGTGAGGTGGGATTCAAACAGAGCTCTGCAGATTCCTCTCTCTTCACTCATCACCAGTCAACTGGGACCATAATACTGCTGGTTTATGTAGACGATGTTCTGATCATTGGTGATGACTCAACCGGGATACAACATGTTAAGCAACATCTAAACTCTATCTTCCAAATCAAAGACCTGAGAAATCTTCGATACTTTCTTGGACTGGAGGTAGCTCGACGACCTGATGGCTTAGTCTTATCTCAGCGCAAGTATTGCATTGACCTTCTGCAAGATGCCGGTCTCTCGGGGTGTAAACCAGCGGATACCTCGATGGAAGTCAACCACATGCTGTGTGCTCAGGGATCTGAGGAGGACTCTCTATTTCCAAATCCAGAATACTATCGCCGTCTTATGGGAAAATTGATCTACCTAACCGTCACAAGACCAGATATATCATTTGCGGTTGGTGTGGTAAGTCGGTTTATGCATACCCCATGGGTCTCTCACCTTCAGGTTGTGGAGTGCATTCTCAGGTATCTGAAGACTTCTCCTGGGCAAGGACTTGTGTATAAGCCATCCTCTTCTCTTTCTCTTATTGCATACTCAGATGCGGATTACGCGGGCTCGTTGGATGATCGACGGTCTACAACTGGGTTCTGTACTTACTTTGGAGGAAATCTTATCACATGGCGGAGTAAGAAATAGACAGTTTGATGTAAACCGGAATTTGGGTTCCAAAATACTAAATATTTATATAAGAAATATTTATTTATTATAAATAAAATCAGAGTTTGAAAATTTATGGGACTTTTAATTTTGAAAAAAGGGCCGAGCAGGCCAAATCGAGATGTTCACGCGTAAGACTGCTCTTACCCACAAACGTCGCAAACTGTTATTTGTTATTTAGAAAACTTCGTCAGCGCTAACGGTTCGAGCCGTGGCGGGATTTGGACGTTCACAAGCACAAAACACAAAACAACAACGACTTATGAATTAAAACGATAATTAAGGCGAGAGAACGTTCGTGGCAAGCTCTTAATTATTTAAAGGCTGCATAAATTTAAAACTGAGTAATTGCGAGCATGAGTCGGGCCAAATTACCACAAGAGAGCAGCCCGGTCCAAACTGAGGAGCAGTGAATGTTGCTGGGTCGAATCAGGTGAACAAGCCCAACCTTACGGGCCTCCAGTCGGCGGCTTTAGCGAACTGAGGATGCCAGAATAGATGCCGCAGTCGATGGCACCCCTCACGCGACAGGGCCGGCGACACTGGAGAAAGTCGGCGAAATCGTTGGCGGACTGGAGTAGGTCGGCGAAAGTGGGCCTGGCTGGAGACGGCGGGTGAGCGGCGGTCGGCTTGCTGCGTCGAGAGGACACGGCTTGGAGTAGCAGCGCCGTCGAGCAACTTGTCGCTGTCGGCGGTGGTCGGCGTCGAGAAGCAGTGGCGGAGAGGAAGTCGCGAAATCCAGCGGAGGGCTCGGGTAGATCGGGATTTAGGGGCTGACACTATAGAGAAAAACGATAATGAGTCGTTTCTCTCTATTCTTGTCCAAGCTACCGAATTCAGAGGCATGATCCCCCCTTTTAATAGGTTTAAGCATGAATTTTATTTCTTCTTTTATTTTCTTCCAAGTATGGGACTTTTCCAAAAATGAGAAAGATTGTATTCTCCCATTTTATTGTGTTGCCAAATGATAAAGATTTTTTTCCTCTTAACAATAATTCCTCATAAATTCAAAAACTTACTAAATTTAAATTTATGTGTTTAAATAATTTTGAGCTTGCCCGTTTCGTCCTAACTACCAAAATTACCGAACCTTTTTATTAAAGGTCTCGTCGGACGGTCAACTCAACGAGCCAAGCAATTTCAAGCAAACAAGAGTGCCGCGAAGGGAATACATAAAAAAAACATGCATAAATAAAAATAGAAAGCATAAATAAAGTTTCATGACGCAAGGTGGCCTCATGCATTATTGGAGGCGACGGAGGATGCACCACAGTTGTTGCTCGCTCGTCTGCTGAGGCTGAGTACCGTGCAATGACAGCTGTTACTTCTGAACTAACCTGGCTGGGAAGTCTCCTAGCAGATTTTGGAGTTAAATTTTCCTCACCTCCAACTCTATTTTGTGACAGTCAAGCTGCAATATACATTGCAAAGAATCCGGTGTTCCATGAGTGGACTAAACATATTGAGGTTGATTGTCACTTCGTTCGAGAGAAGGTCCAATTAAAGGAGCTGAAGCTTGAACATGTTCCTGCATCTGGGCAAGTTGCTGACGTCCTCACCAAGGCTTGACCTCGCAAGTTGTATTACCGGTTCTTGTCCAATCTTGGTGCCTACGATTTGTACGCTCCAGCTTGCGGGGGAGTGTTAGATGACATAGGAAAGATAATTGTAAAGACCCAATTATAGGCCTATTTCCTTCTTCTCCTTTAGTCTCACATCTCGTATAGGATTGTTCTCCTTCTCTTCTCCTATATATTTGTATTCTCTCTTGGATTTTACACAGGAAGAAATATATGCAAGGTTTGCCCATTCCTTTCTACACTTGTTACTCATTTATTGTTTCTTGTAGTAGAATGCCAAAATTTTTATTCGACTCCATATTCAGATTAAATCATTTTGTCTTGCAAAGAGAGATTTAGATTTTCATTGTACAAGCATTTGGATCATGTGTTGGTGATCTGAATTTAAGATTACATTTAGAAAGGATGTAGTAGAATTGTATCTTTATGTATGAGCTTCCTTGTGTTATTCTATGTTACTATGACATTTTGAGTTATTTGATGATATTCTTTCTTTTATGCAGTCGCCATTGTGGTTTACCCTGGTCATGCCACACATTTTTAACTTTTTTGTTAGATAATTACTTTTGTCTCCTTACTGCGGAGTTTTTTTCCCTTTTGCTGTTTGATTTTTCAAATCCTCAGCTGTAAAAAGCCCCATCCATATTTTTTAGAATCCTTGCCCTCCTACCTAATTTTTAGTATCATGTTAAAATTTATAACCATGCCTCCTTATAGATGACAATCCATGAAGTTATGATAAAATCAAGGCTACTAATCAATGTTATTTTACCTATGTTTAATTAGTATTTCTCTTAATTTTTCTAAGCTTTTTTAAAAATCCTTAGTGATCATCCTATATCCTTTGGTAAGGCTATTTAACATCTAAGCTTTGGGTGACTTGTGATTTTGGAAGGAGATTGTGGTTAAAATTCATGCAATTATTACTCTTTGCATGTGCAAGAAAATATCTTGATAATTCTTTGCAGAGCAAACTCTATAAGCTCAATCCATGTCTACTGAACATCTTTTTTGTGTTGAAGGAACTCCTCCATCCCATAATTGAGTTGATAAAACTGCTTGTTCTTTTGGCTGAATGGGAAGATCCTCTGAAGTCATTGGCATTTATTGTTATTCTCATATATCTCGCTTATAGGTGATGTTTCCTTCCTTTGATGTTCATGTGTTCGTTTCATCGACATTAAGTCTGCTTATATTTTGTTATCCTTTTCATTTCATGATGATTGTTAGTAGAATGATAGCATCCTTGTTTGTTTCATATTTAGATCAGCAAAAATTATTGGGGGTTCATATATATATCACTACTCTACAAACTGAAATCGTTCATGAAAAAATGGTCTCATCAGCTCCCATTAATTTTACTCAAAATTCAGTTGTTTAAGCAGTTTTCATTTTTAAAAGTCATTGGAAGACCTATTAAAGAACAAATGTATCAATAAATCCTTTAGAAATATAAAATAAAGCTGGGATTTTTCACATGCAATAATCTAACAGAATGCATTGTTTGATTTGACAGTGCAGGGCAAAGGTTAAAATGTTAAATCATGTTAGTTCAAGAAGCCCACTTAGTTTGTCGCATAACAGATTGTAGTAGCCAGTGACTCACCCCTATGACCATGAAAAATGATTTATCCATGTACTCTCAAGTCTCTTGAGGGCAGGATCAGCTACGCATGCGCGGAGATGATTCCTTGGAGCATCTTATTTTGTTTTGATCATTATGTATTTTTATTTTGTTTTGATCATTATGTATTTTTATTTTGTACGAGCATTATGGTAATGTGTAAGGGATGCCCCCTCTCTATATAAGGAGGAGGCTTGAGAGTATTAGGCATCTTGAATTATTAGGGTTTTTGGATCTCTCATTTGGAGAGGGAATTCTAGGAACCAACGTCCAGGGGTTAGACATGATTATCCCTCGTGATTTGTATCCAGTTTGTGAATTTTATTGCAATGTAATTTTTGCTCTTGTAAGGTTAGTCCGACCTCTGTTTTCGCCCGCTCTCAGCCGCCGGATTTGCAATCACGTACAATTCTACAGTTGCGTTCGCTTATTTCTGCTTCAAGCTTCGGGATCGTCGATCCCTACTCGGTAGTCCACTAATGTCCAACCCAGTACTGGTCTCTACGACTTCCGCTTGCCTTCGTTTGGCCACAATCAAGCACGCCCCGCTTTGTCCAGCCTCCCTGTCGGTGGGCTCGATTAGTTCCTGCAACCGCGACTAAGACCTCCTCATTCTCCTCGGGACCGACTCTTCTCCTTACTGCTGACCTGGATTCCTCGTCTGACTCCTACTGCAGCATTGCACGCAACGATAGATCTAGTGCTCGACCCAGTCTGATCTACGGATTCTCCTACTGTGCTATTTTTCTCGTGCCTTCCATCTGGACATCTACCTTTGCACGCAGTTTCCCCTCAGCCTGCAGCGCCTTGTCCACTCCCTTCTTCTTCGCAGCCGACCGTGAGCCTCTCCTTATGATAAACCCTGTCACTCGATGGAATCCCGTGCGGAGGACCTATAACATGCCCTAACCACCTTCAACTCTCTCCTCGAGGCCCAAGCTGAGCAGTTCACGTCGATTATGTCACTACTCCACATCTTCAAAACTAGCCAACACTCCAGTCCTACTGTCGCCTCTTTCTTGGGATCCCCCATCACATTGTCCCTGAAAAACCTGTCCTTGCAGAATTGCATTCTCCGCCTGCCTCCCCCCCCCCCGCTTCGACATCCCCACATTCAATGGGACCGACCCCATATGTTGGATTTCCATCACCGAGCAGTACTATGACATTCACCAAACTCGTCAGGCGCACAAATGTCTCCTTGACCCTTATTGGCATGGAAGGGTCCGAACTTCATTGGGTCCCTTGGCTCCGCTAGTTATCTCCCGTCCTCACGTGGGAAGCTCTCACTGAGGCACTTCTTCATCGCTATGTTCATCGCTACTCCGTTAATGCGATCGATCTCCTATGAGGGGTCCGCCGGACGGGGAGTTATTAGGACTGGGCTCCGTTTGGAAATCGTCGTCCGGGTGAGAGGAGTTGCCGCGTGGCCAAATGAATGAGCGAGATAGAAAGCAAACCATAGGACTTAAAAAAAAATGAAAAACAAAGCAGTGTGAGTGCTCGTGCGCGAGCAATTCTGCTCGCCCCGGAACCCGGACGAAAAAACTTTTGCCGCCGTACGGGCTCCATTGACTCTTACATGGATGAATTTATTGAGTTGGTTACACACGTTCCAGGTCCACCCAATCACTACTTGGGATATTTTATGCATGACTTACATCCCATATCTGAGCCTCCGCACCCTCCAGTCATCTATCGCCAACCAAGCCATGGACTTCTTCCTACTCGTGGAGGATGAATTCCTTACGATCTCCATGGACCCTTCATTCCACCTTTATTGCCTTCAAACTCCCGCACCACTCATACTTTGCTCATAATCCTAAACCTCCGGCACCTCACCACCTCTTCCCCGTCCACCCCTCATACCTCCATGCAACCACTATACTCTCCCCACTCATCATCTTTCCAACCAAAGTTTTGTTGTGTTTTACTATACGACACATCACATGTGTGCAACGAAATAGGGAACAAGAAAACCCTAAAGAAATACGGATTTGCGATGAACATTGATCAAGAAGTAACATTGCTGTTAATAAAATTATACCTTTGCTGGATTGAGTCATTACTCAACCAAGGTGCTCCGTAGAAGTCCGACGAACACTAGCGGTTGGAGTTCCGAGCGTAGAATTGTGTCCACGTCTCTACGGATGTCCACACGAGCACGGAGAACCCTTAGACTCTTGTCACACAAGATCTAGCTTGGAAGAACGTATGCCCTCAACGTCTCCACGGTTTGCTAGAAACGTTAAGGGAGAGGAGGCAAAGACGAAAACGAAGCTTGAGGAAACACTTTCCCGACGACGACAGCAAATCAGGTGGTCGGCGGGATGGATCGGTGGCCGCGACTTCTTCGGTGCGGAACAGTTCCGTCGGGATGAAAGAAGACGCCGCCCTCTTCGATCTCAAAAGGATTAAGTTGAGAAAATTAACTTTTTTTTCGGTTTACTGTTTATATCATATATATACTGATAACCGAAACATCTGATACCCGCAGACCACGCCGAACCGGGACTTAAAGGATCAAATCAGAGGTAACAACATTCGTAGAGTGTTCATGTATATATCCGACGAATCAAAAACCCATTCGTCGAGTTAACTAGAGTATACTCGACGAATTAGGATATACCAATTCGTCCAAATCATCAAGCCGAAACTCGACGAATTCAAGTCCAATTCGTCGAAATACCAATACGATACTCTACGAATCCAAGACCAATTTGTCAAAATGTCAAGACGATACTCGACGAATTTAGCCTTTTTCGTCGAAACTCCAAAAGTTTACTCCAAGAATTTCCTCGAGACTTCTGATAACTTACCTGATGACTCATATTCACAATATAGGTCCCGGAATGAAAAACCTTCAGATCCAGAACGTCATAGGCTTGGTCCTTCACTCATATCACATATGAGCATGACCAACACAAACCTTTCCAATTTCTCCAATGCTCTTATGTGCGACCCCATAGGCTCGCATTGTGTTGACAGTGAGACTACCTGTTTAACTACTTCCAGATCACCATGGTAACTCCAACAAGTTTCATTACTCTGCTATTCATAATTATCCTTTTAAAGAGTTCCGTTCCATCATCAGTGATGATTTGGACGAGCTCGGCATCGCCGATCAATCTCCCGCATCTCAGTGGCAGCCAACCCGTGGGTGCACCACTACTAGTCGGTGAGGGACACCTTGACCGTGGGGCCAAGATCGATATTCATGCGGAATATATTGTTACGCACCCGTGATGACGATTCTTTGGATCTTCTTTTTTTTGTTTTGATCATTATGTATTTTTATTTTTTAAGGGCATTATGATAATTTGCAAGTGATCCCCCCTCCCTGTATTAGGAGGAGGCTTGAGCGTATTAAGCATCTTGGATTATTAAGATTCTGGGATCCCTCATTTGGAGAGTGACATCAAGGAGGAATTAGCATCCTGGGGTTAGGCACGAGTATCTCTCGTGATTTATATCCAATTTGTGAGTTCTATTGCAATCTAATTGCTGCCCTCGTAACAGGATCCCTCTGCGAGCCTTATCTCCAAAGAGAGAGCCTAAATCCAAACAATCTAAGATTACATAAAAGACTCAATACCACTCCCTTATATAAATGTGGTTGACATACATATAATTACGGAAATTCATTAAACCTACATAGGTAGATATAGGATGTGTGGATGACCCTGGAAGTCGTATTCATATCAACACTCCCCTTCTCAAAATTGACCTTGTAATTAAGGTCGAGGAATAAGTCCTTGAGAGGTCATTTGTGTGTGGGATAATTCGGGTGATGGAAGCGAAAACATAGGCCCTTCCGACAAAGCTTGAGGTAATGTTGACGAGATAAGCGCTGGGTGGTTGGGGTTCCAGCGGAGGTGGGACCGGTGGAATTGGCAATAGCGGTGACAGGTCGATCAATTGAGGTCCACGTGGAGGAGGGTGATTCATACGATGGAGTGGTGGAGGTTTTGGCGGTGAGGATAGTCTGGTGACGTGCGTGACGACCTTGATGAGCTTGGTGATGTAGGTGGTGACAATGCCAAACTGACAAACAGAGCTTTGGCGCTCGTAGGCATTACCCACTTGATGTGTGTGATAGTGGCGAAGGTGTTACTCCTTCCTGGAGGGTCAAGAGAGATCATAGACATGTTGACACGTCCAACACACCAAGTGGAGCACAAAACCCTTCATACAGATTGTCGTCATGAGAATCCTGTAGTTGTCGGCGGTGGACTAGATGTCAAAAAATTGCTCGACACGGGCGATCCAACTGAGGGCATCAGTGCCTTCGAACACCGAAATGACAATCTGGCTAAGGTGGATCGGGTGTAGGTATCCCATGTAATCAATGGAGGTCCAGTTGGGGGGCGTAGATGGCGGTTTCAGATGTGTCGATGGATGGTTGACAACGGTGGTCACGAGTTCACGAAGGAGGAGGGTGAGATCTTCTAATCGAGTTTCGAGTCGACCCAAATAAGTGGAATCAATAGAAACCGAAGCGGTGGCATCCTCATATGAACGAGTACTGGGCACGAATTGTAGGAGCTGACAGATCGTAAGAAGAGAGACAGAGGGATGCTGGACCAAATGGGTGCGCGGAAAGGTGGTTGGACGTAGAGGTGGGAAATGTTGAGGCTGTTGTGAATGGCGTGGTGTTGACGGCAAGTTGGTGGCGTTCCGATAAGAGTTGGAGACATATGATCAAGTGCAGGTTCCAATCTAGAGGCGGCACTGTCAACGACACAAGTCCATGGACAGTGTCCTATTGGGACTCTTGGTGCGGGTTTGCGCCCGTTGTAGATCAGATCAGCCTCCATGAGTGAGAGGTGTGCATATGTGATGATGGAGAAGTGAGCGAGCTAGACGTCGATCGGTCAGAGCTTAATGCAGTGCGTTGTGCGTAAGAATCGGCGGCCTGCAAGTGTCATCGTGCTCTGATCCCTTTGTCTTGGTTCACTTTATCATCTGTCGATCCTGCTAAGTTTTGCAAAACAAAGTAGTCAATACATAGCCAATAGATAACTATGTATTAGCTATGTAAACAATCTAATACATAGCCAGTAGAGCAAAAGATTAGAAAACATAAGTAAATCTTCAATGCATTACCGCTAAGTTTTGCAAAACAAAGTAGTCCGGGAAATCGTTGGAATAGTCATTTATCAATATAGAAACTGGTTGGACCCACTACCCACTCAGGGTTCAACTCCGAACCATAATCGAATTTCACTTTGGTTTACCAGCTCGCGCACGCACTATATTAAGGATACACGATGTTGTTTTCCAAAGATACAAGATTCACAAGTAGACTCATTAAGGGATACATCCGGAAGAACTTTCTTGAGAATCTGGAGAGGAGCATGCCCAAGACGACGATGCCAATCAATATGCGAGACAGTGGAGAGAACAGTAGGTGGAACATCAAGAAGATACAAGCCATTGGACAGCCGCCCTCTACCAAGTATATTCTGCGTTTGTCGACCCTGCACAACAAAGGAGGAGCGTGAGAAGGTTACAAAACAATAAAGATCCTGATTCAGACGGCTAACAAAGAGAAGGTGAAAAGGGGATCCCGGAACATGAAGAACCGATGATAGAGAGAGTTGGAGTAAGGGGCATATGAGCAGCGCCAGAAATCGGGGTGGTGTCACCATTGACCACGGTGATGAACTTGGGATAAACAGTGTCCAAGTATTGAGGTGGTTGCTGCAAAGAGATGTGATGTGTGACACCTGAGTCCACAATCCAGTGTGAGCTTTGTGAGAGACAAGATATACCTTCACTGGAGATCGATGCCACAGATCCAAAGGAGCGACTAACCACCCCTTATAACTATTAGAGTTGAGCACGCAAAGCAGCAATGTCATCACTGGTGGCCGAGGGAAAAGCTGTAGTAACAGAAGCAGTAAGATGAGGAGGCAGACCATGCTTGCGATAGCAAGTGGCCTTATGGTGACCATCTCGGCCGCAGTGAGAACATTTAAAGAGGGTACGACCACCACGGCCCCGTCCCCGAGAATGACGACCTTCACGAGCCGGTGAACCATGAGCAGAAGGAGCAAGAGTAGCGACGGGCTGCTGGAGGAGAGTCAGAGTTATATTTGGAGGATCATGTGGTGGTGGCGGGGGGAGTCACCTTCAAGAGCATCGAGCAAACGTCCGAGAGGGACGAAGTAACGGTGGAAGACAGAATCTGAGCTTAGACACTATGAAGATGAGGTGGAACACGGTCCATCATCAGGGCAATCTCTACTGCTTTTTTCTGCGCCCGTTGTGCAACCAAATATGTGGTGGGAGGTTGATGCTGTATTCATGCCTCAACAAGAATTTTGGCCCGAACAACAAGGAAATCAAATCACCAGTAGCCCCAGGGTCAAGGGATTGAAGATCATTGAGTATGTCAAATAGATGTTGAAGATTGTCATTTCCAGAATAGAGGGAATGAAGATCCTCCCACATGGCATGGGCCGTCTCGTGATACATGGTCATCCGATACGGCTCGGTGTCCGGGGAATTGAGGATCCATGATTGGACACGATCATCATTGCGTATCCACTCCTCAGTGGGTGCAGTGGGAGGAGTCCGTGTAAGGTGATGAAGGCCTTTAGTATGCAAAACACAGCGAACTGAGTGAACCCACTCAATAAAATTTTGTTTCCCACAAAGAGAGATGGTGGTGATCTGAAGTTCATCCCGAAGCTCAAGAGGAGCAACAGTACGGGCAGGGAGAGAGGAGGCCGCATTCGAATCCATGATATTCCACACCAACAGACCAGACAGAAAAACAAAAAAACCCAAACAGGGCGCAGATCTGCGACAAGGCGCGCGGTCTGATCAAAAGAGAGAACAACCCAACGGATAGGCGGCCTGACAAGCTTAGTCCGGCGACAAGAAGCACGACAAGAACTGAAGCAGCAAGGCAGACCGCGTGGAGCGCAAAGAATCAGCGGTCCGAGGATAGAACTAGCGGTCAGGAAGGTCAGTCCGCGCAAGCAAGGAGGCAGCAGGCGGAGCAAAGGACCAGCGGTCTAAAAAGAGACGAGAGCAACGGGTAGAGAAGAGACGAGAGCAGCGGGTAGCGAACAAAAGACCGCGAGAAGACCGCAACGGTAAAGAACGACCAATCCGACGTCAAGCGGAAGCCGGCAAACAGCTCGTAGCGAACAGAGGAAGATGTTGCGAACTGGGGACTGGCGGTCTGGACAAAGGAGGCAGCAGACAAGGACGGGCGACCAACGAGCAACGACCTGGAGAAGAATTTTCGGGCTGGAGAGGAACACGTGACTGGAGAAGAATCAGCGAGCTGCGAAGAACTTGTGGTAGAGATGTCAACGACCAATACACGCACTAGAGGAGACCGCGACAAGGAGTAAGGCAGGCGGATAGGACGAGGAGACTGCAGCGAAGAGAGGGAAAGAGGGGCCCACGGAGCAGACAAGAGAGAGTTATAAAAGGGAAGAGAGGAGGAGGCAGTCCGGAAGGTGGAACCACGGAATGAGTCTTGTGGTTAGAAAAGAAGAGGCTGCAATACTCAAGCAGACGCAGGTAGAGAAGGGAGGCCGCAGCACGGGCGGTCAAGGGAAAAGGCTAACCGCAACACGGATCCTGGCTCTGATACCATGTAGAAAGAGCTGAAAATTTAATAATGCCAAAAGAATCACTTTACAACTTGAGAGAGTATAAATATATAGGAAGAGTGAGAGGAGAGGAATCTCAATTTAAGATGTGAGATTAATCTAAGAGAGCAATGAGCTACAATATGGGTCAAAATAATGGGCCTATTTACAAGGCTTTTCTAATACTTCTAACAATACACCCCTCTCCACTTCCATTGTCTTCCACCTATGCTTTCAGCCTCCGATTGATGACTCTTTGTAGGGTGTTTCTCAAATGTTTTTTTATTGTGTGAACCAGGTTTTTTTTACATTTAATGCATGTATTTTGAATCAGGTATATCGTTAGCTTTTATCATCTAGTTTTTAAAATCATTTTCATGTTATACCTTTATTTCAATAAAGTTTTTTGTTTTTTGATTTTATCAGTAGTCTTCTTTGAGCTCTTTCTCATCTCTTTCTTGATTTTATTCACTTTTTGATTTTATCAGTAGTCTTCTTTGAGCTCTTTCTTATCTCTTTCTTGATTTTATCCGCCTTTCTTAGAATTTTTTTGGCTCAATTTCAAATTATTTGTTTGATCCTAAAAAGTCATTGTTGTCAAAATTGGCTGTAGTAAAAATGAGATTGCTAAGATGAATGTATTGAAAAAATAGAAAAGCTAGATTAACAAAATATATTAGAGATATTGAGGATCATATCTAACGAGAATAAGACGATAGAAAATAGACTTGGGTGATTTGAGATGTACATTGAAGTTATAAAAGCGTCAAATTAGACAAGTAGATAGATTTAAAATCAAATGATTAGGTAGGATTAGTCCCAATTTATACTATAATGGAAAGTTGATGTCTGAGTAATTTAGATTTAACACATTGACAACAATCAACGTGAATGAATTTTGAATGAGGATTTCCTAAAATGACCCCAAATAGTTTGGATAAAGTTATTGATGATGATGTATTAGCCCCACTCCTTTGGATGTTGTTTTGTTTTTTATTTCAGATTTAATATGTTTGAAAATTTCATTTGGAGTTTGCTTTATTGTAAATATTTATTCATTTACACCATTATTACTTTCTAATCCATATGAGAATGGTTGTGAGCTTATGTTAGGATTGGATTTGCTACTTGAAATTTTGAGGATTTTAAATGAAAATACTATAGAATTGCTGGACAACGTGATTAAAATAAATAAATATTGCTTGTTTATAAGAGCAAATGGACTGGAGAAAAATCAAGGACAATAGGGATTATTCTAAATTGTATGCTTGTTAAAAAGATTAATAATTTGAATTTGCTTTAAATATTGGTGGATAAAGAGTTAAAAGTGAAAACTATTGATGTGAGTAGACTTATTGATATGGCGAATTATTAACATAATAATCAGTGACAATATTATTAATGCTGTTAGTATCATACCTCTCTGTTGGATTAGAATATTATTTTTTTTAAAAATCAAATTATTTTTGCAGATCGATTCCTTACTATAACGAGAAGATGCGAGAAGCTCGTCTAAGATGTGGTTTGGACACGTACAAAGGAGACCATTAGAGGCACCTGTTAGGCGTTGTGAGAGTCTAGTCACTAGGCATGTTAAACGAGGGAGGGGTAGACCAATAGAGTCTTGGAATGAAACTATAAGGAAAGACATGATGTACTTAGACATTAGTGAGATTATGACAAAAGATAGGGCACAATGACGACAAAGGATCCATATAGCCGATCCCACTATAGTGGGATAAAGGCTTGAATGTTGTTGTTGTTGATGCCTTACTATAACATAATATGCCCAGGTTGGAAAAGGCAATTATTGGTAGGGAATATTCTTGTAGGGCTGGCTATTAGAGGGTTTTTTGTGTGTGTTTGTGCGTGTGTTTTTTTGGTTTGGGGAGGAGGCTATGTCTTAACTCACAGGTGGTTGCTAAGTACAGGCTGTAACAACCCAAAGAATAAAATGCGTTACACACTTTGAAATCCCCGATGACGAGAAAGAAAGACAATGCGTAATTTTTTTTCATTTTCTTTTGTTTGTTTAATTTTGTGTTATGTTAATTTTGAGTTAAGAAAATTATTTAGAAATTGGGGTTTCAAAACATGTGGCATTTACATTTTTGTTTCAATTTATATTTTTGGTATTGTCACACAATTTTTTGGGGAGTGGCTGCTTTTGTAAGAGGATTAATATTGGCTGGATTATGTTCTTGTAATGTTGGTTGGATTATTTTCTCTTAATGTTGGCTGTGGACACTTGACATCCTTTTGTGTTGGCTGGGAGCATTGTTGGGCTGACGCTGCTTCTCTACTCCCGTGCGCTACTTGTCGCTCCTCCTGGACTCCTACTTCCCTCTCGTGCAAGTTCTCTCCCTCTCTCCCTCTCTCCCTCTCTGAGCCTTCTACGGCTGACATAGGGCTGCTTCCTTGCATCTGCCGCTGATTTAGGGCAGTTGTGCCGCCTGTTTCTGCTTTTCTGTCGCTGTTTCCATTAGGTTGTTGAATATTTCCCAGCTACACAGCTACTTCAGCGCCTCTTTCGGAATTTAGGAAGGATTTGGCTAGACCCATGCTTGCCCGAGAAGGACCGGTTGTGCAGCAACTTTTTCCTCCTCCCTCTGTAAGATCTCTCCTCCTATTATTTCAATTTGTAGTGAGGAAAAGGTTGGATGCTTTGTATTTTTATTTACGTAGAGGGGAGGGGACAACATATGATATAGTTTTATTTTGGCCATTGGCCGGATGCTGTGGGTTTTCATTTCAATTAAAAAGAGTTTACTTGGAAAGCATTAATTTTCATTTTTACAGTTTAGCTTACTTACTTGCTCAGCTACTGTTTTAGGCTATAATTTGTCTCCTATTTTGGGCCTTCCTTGTTGGCTGTTGTTATGTTTATTGTTGGGCGGGTTTTGAATTTCAGCTACAATGGTTTTGACCGGATGGCTGTTGAGAAGAAATGCAAGTTGCTGCTTCTCTCTTTTTGGGTTGGCTGTTGGTATAATATTGGGGGTAATACTGAGGGCTTGATTCATCTACTATTTTGGGATGAGGCTATTATTTTACCTTTACTTGCTTTGTCTGATTATCCTTTCCTTCCCTTATGATTTTCTTGTGAGTGTTGACTTGTTACACTTATTTTTGGGGGGCTTTGAATTCCAGTTGGATTTGTGATGTGTTTTACTTTGTACATTTTGAGTTTTTGATGTCATATGCTGCGATGTATAAATTAAAAACTATGCTCCGATCTTGAATCTATTGTGGAGACCGGAAAAGGGGTCTTCACTCAGGCGACATGACCGCCTAAGTTTGTTGAATCCACAGTGATCCGAATCCACGTCCGAGAGAGGAAAACTCAAATTATAAATTCAATTTCAAAATACCCTTACAAGAGGCTCTATACCATATTTATAGTTATCTGGTGGAGACCGGCCTAGATCAGGTCGACGCAAAAGTTCTCGACGCCACACCCGACTAGATCTCTACCGGTCTTAAGTTATCGCATTTTGCATTTTTTATTTTATTGCATTTTATTTTATTTTACAATTTCTGTGTTGGGCAATTTTATTTTTGTTACACGCATGCGTGCGTCGTTTAGTATTGTTGTAATGCTATTTTTGTATTTTGTTGCATTTAATTTCCCCTATTATATGACACAAAGTGGAGAAAGTTAAATGCATGAAGTAAAAACCGGCTCACCCAACCAGTTCTACTAGAGCCGCAAGCCGTTGGAAGCTCTCCGGGTCTACTATCCCGATACTGGCGGAAACTCGCGTTTAGGGCTCAGCCGCACCTTCCCCGACATTGGCGCTGCACCAGGAGAAGCTCCCGCACGACTTCCGCCCACTATCCAGCCATGACCGACATCTTCCAAACCGCCAGCCTCGATGGCGTCCTCGGCGCATCTAACGACCGGTCCTGCTTCATTTTCTAGCCACGTTCTCCTCTCTGACAGTTGAGGCCAGCTCAGCCATGGCCGCTCCTTTGAAGATTCAGACAGTTTTCTTCGATAAGTATAAATGTGATGTTACTGTTTGTTGAAGGTTGGAGTCTTTGTCGATGTTGTTGATGAATATATTGAATTGCTGTTTCCATTTTTTGTTTCCCGTTCAGAGAAGGAAAATTGTTATGTTTGTTGTGTCGATTGTTAAGAAGATGAATAGTGATACTTTATGTTGAGGCAATTGTGAAGTGCTGCTACTGTTTCGATTAGGTTGTTATCAATGAGATTGACGCTTGCTTCCTAAGATCACAATGTTTCCTGATTTTCCTTAGACAGATAATAAAATAGTCCCATTTTGTGTGCTTGGTGAAATCCGTTGGAGCCTCTGTGGTGTTTGTGAGATTTCGTGGAGCCACTTGTGTGTGAGTGAGTGAATTATTTCCGTGGTGCTCGTGTGCGATAGCGGCTGACCTCAGAACTGGAGATCGAAGGTGACGAGGAATTTCTCGCGGGGTCGCCGTCGACTTCGATTGCTGAAAGACGCCTATTTCCGTGGGTAACTTGTCTCTTTCTCTTCCTTTGTGCATGTCTACGTTTTCTCATTGCTGGGTTTTCGTCCGGATTTTGTCAGCGAACGCTATGTCGAAAACTCCAAACGGAAACGTATTTGGAGTTCACGATTTTTGGTTTGCTACGATAAGGGGAATAGAATGTAAGCTGCTAACCTCCTTTCCCCGGATTTTGAATTGAACCATTTTTTTCAAGAAAATTCATTTGAAATAAAATAGTTATTTTGTGTTTTATAAAAATCAAAAGTTGCTTAATTTCTCAAAGTGTGACAACGCCCGCTCAAAATCTTTGCAAAATTCATTAAATTTTGCATGCATTAGGTTTTCCAAAGAAAAGCCGATAGACGCGCAAACCTTACGCGCCGTCCTGCATCATTATCTATCTTCGAGAACTACTTCAGTGCCTAAAAAGATAAATCATGAAATAAAATAAATTTACTCAATCCATTATAATTTATCCAACATGAGTATAGATAGATAAATCATAATTGATTGAAAAAGTCTCTAATTTGACTTCATGTTACTCGATATTCACTGATGCACAGTTCATATTACGATACATTACACCTGACTCCCCAGATTCAAGAATTCTCATCCTTGAGTTAAAATGGGTGCATGCAAAGTTCCTCCTTCAAAATCTTGCTCTTAATTCATGATAGCTCAAACCATCCAGAAGTACCACCTTTTCTTTCTTAGCTAAACAATTTTGTGCAATATTTTTTACTTGGAGGATGAAAAGCAGCTTTCAACAGATATATTCATTATGTGGCTATCCCCGTTCTCTTCTAATTGTGAATATTCATCCTTTTCCAGTCATTCTCCAGCTTTTCTGCTCTTTCCTTGTCCACCTCAAAATAAAGATCACAATGAAGAGAGGTACAGGAGAAACCACCATGCCATTATCCGGTTTTCATAAAACCTAAAATTTCCTGGAGATCATGAATATTGCGTAGTATCCGGAGTATATTCACCAACTTGTGAATATAAGGAACAATCTCTACAACACACCCCATCAAGCTGGTGAGTAAATATTATCAAAACCAAGCTGATTACATATATAATGAATCATTTGGATCCTTCTATAGTTTTGCAGTAAGCTCAACATGTTGGTCCTTTGAGCTCACAAATGAAGTTTCAATCTCTTTGGACTCGACCTTTTTTCGAACAAAGTGATAGTCAATTTCAATATCTCTTACACTCTTGTGAAATATATAAATTGATGTAATGAGTACTGCAGCTTTATGGGTTCATTTTGAAGAAAGCCCAGCTCGGTCAATAGTTGATTAAACAATGTGAGCTCACAAGTGGCAACTGTCATGGATCTGGATTTAACATCAGTAGTAGATCATCTAGAAAAAATTTCCTCCGGAAGGAACTGATGAGGATCTTCTTTCTGAAGATGAGTTTACCCAATCTGCATTAGTGTAATCAATAATCAGTTGGTGGCCTCAATTCTGAAATAATAATCATCTGGCAGGTGCACTTTTCAGGAATCAAAGAATGCATACCATTATTTTCCCAAGTTCTTAGAATAGCGAATTGAAGAACTAACTATGGATACAAGAAAATAAATGGTTCATCGTGTGATAATACAATTGTTTAGTTTCCTAACTGGGCGATGATATTGCACTGGATCACCATAGATCTCCCTCCAACTCAATGGAAAATTGGATTCATAGAACATGAGGCTTTGATGTTAAAATACCAGTGGCTTTCGGTAATCGAGAACATACTTTCTCTGAGAGATAGATGCCATGTTTTAGTCTATCTGCTTTGATGTCAAGAAAGTATTTTAGCTTTTCCAGATCTTTGGTTTGAAGGCTTGATGATATAGATGTCTTTTGAGCTGATAGATATCAGTTTCATCATCACCTATAATAATTGTCATCAACATACACACTCTACAAAATGTATTTTTTCTGAGTCAGACATGCTTTAGAAAACATAATGACAGTAGTATCTCCTCAACTTGCCAAACTGAAGAGGAGAATTGTTCCAGACCATAAAAGATTTCTTGAGTTTGCAATCCAATACATACTCTCCCTAAGCAGAAAAATCAAGAGGTTGACCCATGTCTCTCTTAATCTAAATTACTATGGAGAAAAGCATTTTTTAATATCCAATTGATAAAAATGCCAACTGTGAATGGATGCAAAACTCAAGAATATCCGAATATGATATTTGGGCTATTGGGGATAAAATATCATAGTAGTCAGCACCAAACACCTGAGTGTAGCTTTAGCTACTCGGCTAGGCTTCAACCTAACAATGGCTCATCATGGGAGCAGTTCAACTTGTAGAGCCAATGTAAATCAGCCATGTACTTTTTAGAAGTAAGAGACCAATATCCTAGAGACAGATTGACATAGTAAACAAAATGTGATTTGCAGTGGTAAGTTGTACAATTGAGACTACGAATGACAATCGTGCGATCATCACTATGTAGGAGCTCATCTTTAGACGCAATGGAATCATTAACGAGCAGTCGTTGGTACATACGTTTTTTTCTGAAGTTTTTTACAGTATTTTTCATAACATATGTACATGAGCGGTGAATTGTGTACATGAGCAAAAAATGGGAGTTGCGGAGATGAGAATGCTTAGGTGGATGTGTGGACACACGAGACTGAATAAAATTAGGAATGAATGTATCAGGGGTAAGACAAGAGTAGCATCAATTGCATAGAAGATGAGAGAAGCTTGACTAAGATGGTTTGGACATGTACAAAGGAGACCATTAGAGGCACCTATTAGGCGATGTGAGAGTCTTGTCACTAGGCATGTTAAACGAGGGAGGGGTAGACCAATAAAGACTTGGAATGAAACTATAAGGAAAGACATGATGTACTTAGGCATTAGTGAGATTATGACAAAAGATAGGGCACAATGGCGACAAAGGATCCATATAGCTGATCCCACTATAGTGGGATAAAGGCTTGAGTGTTGTTGTTGTTGTTTCATAATAACATATGGACTAGAAGATCCTCCATACTATATTCAATTATGGATGATAGACTAAAGAAATGGATGACTTAAAAAAACATCTACTGATATGAAGACACACCGAAGAGTGCCAGAATAACATTAATATTCTTTTTGACTGCGAGAACACGCTGAAACAAAACACTTGATTGATTTAGGCAAAACTCCTATTGACCAATGAATAGATTGCGAGAACACGCTGAATATTTGCAGCACCTTTATATTTGAGAATAATGATAAAATTGAGTTTTTATTTCAGCACACAAATTTAAAAACATCGAATAATTCACTTCTATCTCTTAAGAGATATGTCATTCTAGACAATTATCAAGAAATGTGACATAGTAATGATAACTAGGTTTGACGTGGCTCGACTAGTCCCCTAATATCACAGTGAACCGAAGAAAAGGGTGCACAAACATGTTTATTAACACTAATGAGAAACAACGCGCGATGATGTTTTCCCACTTGACACGACTCACGCCCAAAGACTATGTTATGGGAAATTACAACCATTTATCTATGTCGTTAATTAGCGTCATAATGTGGTCTTGTTAGGCGTCTTTTAGTAATCAAGCCGATGTACGAGTCGTTAGTGCAATTTTATTGTTTCGAACATTTCTCTTTATGTTGAGGTTATTTACATATATATCATTACTTGATGTTATATTTAAACCCTCTGGTGTCATGAGATCATTATTAAAGAAAATTATGAAAAATCTATTTCTCCTCTCCATATCTTTCCTCATCGCCATTCTAGGGTTAGGATTGAGCAAGATTTCCCTTTCTTCCTCGCATTCTCAATAGGTTGAGCTCGGTTGCCTTGTATCTTCGCCTCCACCACCAGCTTCGACAAGATAACAACGCCTTACGGGTTGGTCTACAACAACTTTGTATCATAACCACCTCTTATGCACCCATCGGAAAACACACCTCCGTTAAGTTTTAATTCCTTGTGCGTTCCAACTAGTTGATCTTCCCTTCGAACCATCGCGTTTAACCGATCACTCTCCTACTATCATTTATACCTCAACTGTGCCAGATTGCGTTGCACATGCGTCAGCCCACGTTGCTGCTTTTAAATCCCGACCGCTATTGATCTACGGGATCATGGGGACACTCCGGTCAGCTCGCCCCATGCGATCACCCCTTTCTGCCCAACATCGCCGTTCACTTCCCTTTGCATCAATGCCCAACATCGTCGTTTGCTTCCCTTTGCACCATCGTTCAACATCGTCATTCAAGAACAACAAATTGTAACTCGATATCGTCAAGAATTTCTTACTATTGTGTGAGAGGAGATTAATCTTAGAAGCATTTTACCCTTCCAATATTTTTCTACTAGATATCTCTTGTTTTTATCCAAAATAAAGCTTTAATTATTTCTAATATGCAATGCCAAGTAGTTCCACTTTCTTGATCCAAAAAGTGCATTGTTGAAACTTGTTTGGAAGGTCAAACAGGTTTAGATTCAGGGATTCCAGCTATAGCCAAACGCAAAAGACTTATGAGGTCCTCTAATTGAATTAATTCATTGATACGTATACGCCTTGTGAGCAGATACGTGATGACCATCATCGATTATATTTTATTCGCAGTTTATTATGCATTATTATGTATTTTGTTCTGTATATAAGGAGCCCTTGGTTTGTGAGTGAGGTATCTTTTGGAGTGTTAGTCATTTGGTCTCTCCTTTGAGAGGGGAGTGCCTTGGAGGACCCCTCCTCCGGGTGCTTGGTGGGAGTTTGTCTCTTGTTGTATCAGTGTTTTCTTTCATTCAATGCAAGTGTCTCTCGATTATATCTGTGTTTTCTTTCATTCAATGCAAGTTCATGTTCTTTTTTTAGTCTTGATACGGCTATCCCATATCAATTGAATCGATGATGGCTGTTGCGTCTCTGTTCGTAAGGCGTATACATATTTTTAATTAACTCCTTGGTTTAATTAATTGATTAATTAATTCAATTGGCATGGAGATGAGCCCCAACGAGCAAATTGTACTATGTTCAATGTTCTATCAGTTATTGGAGATGTCAACATCACACCAAGTCACAATTTCACGACTCACCGCCAGCATTGGCAGACTCACAACGTTTGGACACTTCGGGGGACCTGATTCCTCCATAACAGTCATCGATCTGACCCGAGCCCAAAGCAACGCCACCAATCACCACAATTCTCATTTCCCTACCATCTCTTCTGATTGTTTCCCTTCTGCAGTTCATACAATAGGCACCCTCACCATCAGTTCCTGCAGACTCCATCTAGCACCCTTTGCTCCTGCCACCTACTCCGTCGGCCCATGTTGAGCCATTCCTTCCGGCGATTGCTCCCCAGCTCATGCCGCCGCTTTCGATCGTCACAACTCGCATCCAACAAGGTCCTTCATCGCCTTCGACCGTCCACCGTGCACACTTTCCCTGACTCAAAATATTGTGCCCAGCAGTCTCCGCAAGCACCTCCACCATGCTAAATCCCTGCCGTCCTTAGTCCTCAGACACCCCGCCACCTCCTACAACAATTTTTAGCACAATGAAGGCTTGCCGCTCAATACATCCTCCGCTACAATGACACGCTGCAATGAGCTGTTCTGGCGGGAAATCAATGAGCCTGATGCTTGGTAAGCGAATTTCATATAATGTTTTATGCCTTATTCTAGCTTAGTTTTTCTTTCTTTTTGCTCATCTAATTGTTGTTTTTATCATAAAATCGTTTATAATCCATTTATAAGTCATGTGAGTGCATATGGGCTAGATAGGATAGTATTTGAGTCATTTCATGCATGTGGGAGACCTCTTCTCGCTTTCATTTCATTTATATACTTAGATTTGATGTTTGCGACTGTGTGAATGTACAATTTTGGAGGTATTAGACGCTTTTCATGCAGGTACAGTGGTTGTATGGTTTTCCTTCTGCGTTTCGACCTTTTTACCATTGATGAGGCCACTACTTGTGCATTTTTCTTCTCGCACGGGCGTCGCACGGGCAGTGACCCCCTCTGCGCACGACCACTGGTCGTGCACGAATATTTGCAATGATTTTTTTGAGAAAGGCACGAGTACACGCACAAGGATAAATTGGTCGTGCACGATCAACATAATTTCCCTCCAATTCGCCGAATTTTTCCCTCCAAAAATTTCCTTCTCGCACGACCACTGGTTGTGCGTTTTTTGTTCTCGCACTACCACTGGTCGTGCACAAGTCAAAAATCTGCTTCGGCCTATAAATACCCGGTTCGCGATTTCTTCTGTCTCTTTTTCGATTTTAGGGCTTTTTGAGCGCCACTTTCGCTGAAAGTGCTAGGGTTTCTCTCCCTAGGCCTCTTCCAACCTCCCCATGCATTCCAATGGTGTAGAACTTGATTTCCAAGGTTCCATTGGAGCTCCAAGATCAGAGCACTTGACGTGGAGGCGACAAACCCGGGATGTGACGAACGAGAGGTAGTGACAACTTCCAAGACCCCAAAAGGTAGCCAAGGAGGATTTTGAAGAGCCAATGGATCTCCTAAAGCTCTTCTACAAACCCGAGGAACAGTCTCTCGTCGCTTCCGTATCTCGGGGTGGTAACTTTGTATTTCTTCTCTCTCATTTGAAATGTTTGTAAGCTTAATGTAATTCTAAAATAAATGCACACCATGACCATTGGGTGTATGTGCTCATAAGTATATTTTATTGTGGATGGTTTTGTTGAGATAGCTTGTGTTTTGGATTTGTGATTGTTTGTGTTGTGTTGCTTCAACAACGAGTGAAGCGGAGGCTTGCGACCCGCGGAAGTGGGAAGCGGAGGAAGGCGACCCATGGAAGTGCAAAGCGGAGGCTTGCGACCCACAGAGGTGCGGAGCGGAGGAAGGCGACCCACAGAAGTGCGATGCGGAGGCCGGCGACCCGTGGAAAAGCGAAGCGGTGCCGGCGACCCACATAGTTAATTAGTTTTCTTTTGTTTGCAAGTAGTTGTTAGCACATATCAAAACCCTCCGTAAAACACCGACCTAAAGAGATTCTGTCTCAAGTCTCGCTTCAAAAGATTACTCCACCCCGCTGTGTTACACATGAGATTTGACACTCGGGGATTTATTCCCGTTTTATTATTACTTGACAATGACCGGTTCGCTGTCGTTCGCACCGCAGTCTCGTTCCCGCCTATAGTGGTAATGTTGAGATTGCGCTTCAATGCTCAGGCCGTGCAAGCCTCGTTTGAGCTTGTGGATAGACTCAATTAGAAGGCAGGTGGAATATTATGGGCTCTAACTACCAATTATCTATGTTGTTAATTAGCGTCATCGTGCGTTCATGTTAGACATCTTTTTTAATCGAGTCGTTTGTGCATTTTTATTTTTTGGACATTCCTCTTTATGTTGGGATTATTTACATCCATGACATTATGCGTTGTTATATGTAGGCCCCCTTGGGTCATGAGATCATTAAGAAAGTTATGAAAGTCTATTTCTCCTCTCTTGTTCTTTCCTCCTCATCCCCATTCTTGGGTTAGGGTTGAATGGTTGATCAACACTCCCCCTTCGTCCCCTTCCTCGCATTCTCAGTAGGTTGAGCTTGGCTCCCTTGTCTCTCCACTTCTACCACCAGCTCTGACAAGATAACAACGCCGTACGGGTTGGCCCGTAACAGACTATGCATACAAAACTATTATTTGGAAGCTTGTTATCCGTGGATGTCCTAAATGACTGTAAGCCTACATTTCCGAACCAAAGGCAACACGGCAGTTGTCAAAGTGAAGTCTACAAACAAGATATTAGATGCCTTTGGTCTCATTGCCTATACCTTTCTTCTGTTTGCTCTTCGGATCCTATGTAAGTCGAGTAAGCTTGTGAATGAAAATCAAGTTATAAGAAAGGCTGGAACAAACAAAACAGAGCTAAGGGATATCAATGAAGTGAGTTTTACGCTATTAATGCCTAGAACATAAAAGATTGAACCATCATCAATAGTATTATTGGTAGTAGCATGAGGTCTTCACATGTAACAAAAAATATCTGCATCACCATACATATGATCTGACACACATAAATCAAGGGTCCAATAGAGGATGATGATTTTGCTTTAGGGAAACAGAGGAAAATGCATTGAAATAAGAAATTTGTCCCTCCGAAGACTAAGAGGGTCTGAGAGTTGAGGGCCTGATACTTGAGGTATCAAAAATAATCATCAACATACCCATGTTTGCATGCTCCTCTTGAAAGAGAATCTATAGAAGCAATATTGGATGAGTGGCATGCCTGTGATGTTGATGTTGCTAAATAGTGCAATCAATAACTCCATCTGTGATAGTAACCGACCCCGGATAGCTGTCGTGATGGTCATATTAATATGACCAAAGATTAGGTACTCATGAGGATTAGGACTGAATCTCATGAGCTTAAGTCGCTAATAGAAGATGTCGGAAAGTTGCTGACATGAGACTGATGAGAGGGGGAGAAGGTCTTCTCTTTAGGTATGCTGGCAACTATATGTATTAATCTTCCTCTCTTTTTTAACATACAACATTCTTGTAGAAATGATCTACATGATATGATCTATATTTGCAACGATTAAAAAATTACACCTATGCGCCATCCTTTTGGCTTGAAATTTCAGTGCCTACTAATTTATATTATTTTGATATTCTAGTATTTCAATGATGAATTTCTTGTTGCTTAATTTTCAATTTCTTTTGTTGTTATGAATGGAACACTGGCCTTCTCCATGACATGATATTTGAACCTTACCAAAATTATTAACCTTTTCTAGTATATAATAAAGTACCTGATCATGCATCTGAGTCTTTCATTATGTATTGCTCCCTTGCTTCATCTTAACTTTTTTGTTAAATCCAGGGATTGGATCAAGTACATGTTTCCTTCCATCTTCTTATATATCGCAGTTCTTATGCTCTGGAATAAATACCGGAGCAAGTTACAAACAGTGAAAGTCTTTCAGGTCAATCCTCCCCCGAGCAAAAATGCTGTTGAGCAACTTCTCATGTTACAGGAAGGAATATCACAGTTAGAGGCTTACATCCAAACAGGGAATGTGGCTTTACTGAAATTGAGATCCATCTTGCTTGCGGGAGCTCCACAGGTGTATATACTGATCCATAACTCGGAGAAATAATTGGATTCGAGCATCATACCTAAACTCTGCGTCCGTAATATGACAACTTTCTATAAACACTATTTTGGTTAAAACTCTACAACCTTTTGGTCAAAGTATAAATAATTTTAATTCAAGATAGGTTTAAAATATAATGGGGAAAATAAAATAAAATTTATTACACAACTCTTACCCGTACATATACAATATGTAATATATTTATACATAATTATATATAAGTACAATTATTTTTGTAATTTATATATATTAATATATTAAAAATTTAGCATTTATTAAATTTCTAAATCTATCAAACTAGTATAAACGTTGTGTGTTCACAAGTAATAACAATATAACACATGAAAGAAATTCTGAGAAAGCAAGAAGTTGAAGGAAACTTCAATCCAAAATTCAAAGGCCAAGCATAATCTAAGTCAATGATGGATGAGCGTATGGATGAAAGTTGGATAAAACATGAATATAGTTGAAAGCTAGGGCACAAGACAACTTGGATAACAAAACAAATTCATTTTTTTATTTATTAAATCATAGTTGCTAAATATAAAAAAAATAAAAGTCAGCCAATGTATCGTCCTGATATATTTTCCGGTATATTCTAAAAAGATATTGTGCATAGAAATATCAGAAACATATCATTTTTGTTCACAAAACCTTTAAGTCGGCCATGTCAGGCGATATTCACAACACTATACATGGTGATGTGGATCAGAGACGAGGACATGCATTGAAGGGCGAGTTGTGGCTCTGTTCGGGGCCAATTGACGACTTTCCATATATGGCGTGCCCGGTTCGATGATCGGACTCGTAGATGTGTCCGGATCCACGTTGCGAATCGATTTGATATATTACTTCATTAATTTGCGTTGTATTTTGATGTATTTTGGTGGCTCCACCTCTGACCAATCATAGTCGTTGAAGGTGGGATATCCTAGCCTTTATTTTATTATAAATAGATAGGTTATGGGCTAATTGAGGCTATTGTAGAATTTGGAGAAGAGAATTCCTGGATTCCCACGATCATCCCACGGTGCCAACTCCGTGGAACCCTAGGTGACGACTTCTAGGTTTGTATCTTCCTCCCCAAGGTTCCCCCTAACCCTAGCTTCCTTTTCCCTGTCGTTAAACTTCCTTCCACCGCCCGACAGCCCCCCTACAACCTCTTGTTTGTTATTCCAGAAACTCCACCAGCAGATTCCTCTTCCTCTTCTTGTTACTCTTTATTAATGAAATAGCAGAAAGACAGTTTTTTTTTGCTTTCCATGCAGCCTACCACCCTCTTTAGCACCCTAACCTGCCTGCCCTCTCGTTTTCCCTCTTCCAGGGGGCCGCCCCTCTTCCCCCTTCCTATCAGCCACCGCCAGCCCTCAATTCGGTCAAAGCCCTACCAGCCGCCCCGTCTGGACCCCCTCCCACCACCGTCCGGTCTCCTCCTTGCCCCCCTACAACCACCCCCTATCATCCCTTCAACATCCAGTCTCCAGCCTTCCCCCACGTGGAACCACCGTCCAATTCCCTCCTCATCTCAGATCTGTCCAGATTTAAAAAATCAGCCCCCGATCCGTCATTCCCTCTACCCGTACTACATCCCTTAGCCCGAATCTGCCACCAAACATCAGATCCATCCATCCCTCGCTCGGATCTATCCATACGTGGTCGGATCTATCCATACGTGGTCGGATCTATCCATATGTGGTCGGATCTATCCATTCCCGATCCGATTCTTCCCTCCACCGCCGAGGGCAGCCACCTACATCGATTTCCCATGCCACGTTTCCACCTCGGATCACCGTCCGCGCATCTCTGGCTCCAGATTTTTCAGTGTCTTGGTCAACCCACTATTCTGTGAGATTTCGTTGTATTGGTTTATCATTTTCAACATTTATTTATTGGGTTAGACATTTAATATTTGCATGGAGAAACATTATCGTAGAGTTTTCCCCTAGATTATTGTTGTGATTTGCAGGGTTTATTCATCACGCGATCTAGCTTTGACCCTCCACGTGGAGGAAAGCCTAAGCTTTGACATACTAATTATTCTGCCTTGCATTTGAATTATTTGCGTGAGATGATATTGTTTATTATCTAACTGTGGTTTAATCGTCGGGCTTTGCATAGCATGTAGGGTTAGGCCACTGTTTTTTCGCCGCCTATAGATTCATGCAAATCCGGACACATCCGCGGAGTCCGATCGTCGATCCGGACACGCCATATCTGAAAAGTCGCCAATTGGTCCCGAACAGGCCCAAAACTCGTCCTCCACTGCAGGTCCTTGTCTCTGTTCCACATCACATGGGTTAGAAGAAAAATGTAAATTACAAAAATGACATTAAGATATCCGCCTCATTACATTGTGACACTAATATTATGGCTAGTAAATCGTGACTTTATATTTACTTTAACTCTTCCCCTCAACTTGAGTATATCTTTAGTAAACACATCAGCCCATAACTTTGGTGAAGATGTACGCCATCAGATCTTTGTAACAAATAAATTATTACAATATAATGAGAAAAGTTTTGTTAAAGGATCCTTAGGTCCTCTAAAATAGATGTCAACTACAATCGTTTACATAAGCCGAATGACTGTATGAGATGACCTGATATTCTGTTTTCATGCTGGATCTGGCCACACATTTTACTTGCTCCTCCGGGTCAGTAATTTACCTTCAGCATAGACACAATAGCCGGTGGTAGACTTTCTATCATCCCGACTTATTGCCCAATCAGCATCAATAAAGACTTCAACCCATAAGTGATTGTTTATGGAGAATAAGCAGTCGTGCACAGGTTCCCCAATGTCTCAGCATGACATTACATCCGCCACTCTCCATATTCGTGAACATTTTCAGTTGTATAAAGAAATATAATTGAACCGGAGTGAAGAAATTATAAGACACAAATTGTAAAAGATGTAATAAAAAAGTAAAATCGGAAAGATGAATGTTTCATCAAAAGGTATGATGGGGATCACATTTCACGAGTAGGCAGACCCATATCCGAACCCGTCTAAGTCTACTTACACGGGATGCGGAGTTTGGATTATCGGATGGACGATCTGAGACGGTAGTCGTGTTCAGAATGACGATGACGACATATTTTTATGTAGTTTTTGTATTTTTATTTAATGTATATTTAGTGATTTTATGTTTTAGACGATCTTGACTGTCCGTAGAAAAATCTAAGTCTATAAATAGGGGTATTAGAGCTGATTTTCAGACATCGCAGAGTTTCGACAGATTTTTCGGGCCCTTGTAGTCTCTCCATGATGTGATGGTAACTGAAGTCTTCAAATTTGCTATAATTTCTATTTGATCCACAATAGAAGCTGTATGTCACTGATAGTGTCTTCCTTGGCGAATAAGTTTACCGTCACTATGGTTAATGATTTGCTTGATTTCACTGTCCTGCATTCCTTCCCGCCTTCCAATTTTATCCAATCTTGATTCCTCTGTTCATGTGGTAGGCAATGTATCTCTGTTAAGAAACGTGGGATGTTCAAGAAATTGTTGAATATGACCAAGTGATTAGTGGGCTGTTGTCTTTTTGAAATTGTAGTTATTACAACTATGGTGATGAAGTCAATGCGGGCTGTTCTTGACAATGTTAACTTGATCCGAAATCCTTTTTGTATTGCTTGTGTGTGTTTGTGGGTGGGAGGGGGGGATACCCTACAGTATATTAGCAATTTAATAGGTGATATAGGTCTTGCAAAATATTTCATTATAGCCATGGAGATTGCAATTATTCAGATATTCATGGGTATTGCTTGGATTTTCAGGATGATGGGGCCCTATCAAAGTTATAACTCAAATGTTTTTCATGGTATTTGCGGTAAGAGATGGGTTAAAAGTGATAAGTGGAATAGTAAAATCATGAGGTATTATGTTCCAAAAAATTAATTCAGTATTTGGTGTTCGTTATAGTGGGATAAAGGCTTGAGTGTCGTCGTGTTGTTATTTGGGGTTCGCTAGGTTGCAAAAAAATAATAAATTTGACGATGATTGATAGTATTAAGAAATTATTGAAGGCATTAAAATCTGATCTAATCTAGTGCCTACTAATCAAGGAATCACATCAGAGGAAGAAAAATCCTATTCTACATGAATAGGATTGTTATAAATGTTTTAAAAGGTAATTTCAGGGCTTGCATAGGGCACGTTTAAGCAGTGTCTTGAAAATTACCCTGAGGAGGCGTTTAACCTATGAGGCATTTGGCCCACCATTTGAGGCGCACTTTCTGCGCTTCAATTCCGGGGTGATACTTGAATATATATATGATCATTTCCAAATTTAATACAATTTTATTATGGCAGTATATTCTTATTCCTATTGCATCTAATATCAAGCATTAATCCCTAGCAAACTGAAGCCTAAGCCCTCAAGAAATGACTTGTTCTTGTCCTTGGCTCTTTATCTCCCATGTTCTCATACTCACACTTCATCCTTTCATCTCCATCATCGGTTTGCCACCATATCTTTGCATCCCTCATCTGCTAGCTTTTATCCTTTGTATTAATCATAAACCAACAATCGCTTCTCTTTGCTATTTGACCATGCTGTTGGTATCCTCATCCACAAATTCTTCCTCCTTCCCTCCCTCCCCGAGGCTCCTATTCATTATCTTCCTTGCCTCTTAGGGTTCGTTTCGCACGGTGGTAGCGGTCGTAAACACGGTGGTTATGGACCGTCGTTCGTAAACACCCGACCTCACCTAAGGAACTCACTCCATTTACTTTTATGGTCAAAATTAGTTTTTTTTCTTGGTGGCTGTCATAAACATTGTTATGCCAAACACATATTGCATGCTGGTGGGGTTTTTATCCAAACCCATGAGAGCAAAAATGCCGTGTCAAACAACTCCTTAGTCTCCCTCTTTGTGTCACTGGAATCCATAGAGCGAAGCTTCCCTAATAATGCAGCTCTAATGGACAAGACATTAACCATATAAGGAAGCCTCTTATGATTTTTTCAACACAGTGGGCATTGCTAGGTCTTGTACGATGGTGGGTCTCCATTTAGCGAACTTTCAGCCCCCATTGAGCTGCTGAACACGAACAACAGCCACATATCTCTGCTGTCCACTTCCAGGTGTTGCTACTCGCATCTACCATCATTCACAGCCATCAGTGCCTCTGAGGACTTGTCACCTAGACCTAAAAATAAAGCAAGCATCTTATTTTTCACTTCACAGCAAGGAGAATAGCAATAAACTTGTTCACTGAAGTAAAATGGCAAGGTTTCCCTTTTATTTGATCATTAGATCTTAAGGAATATGAAAAACTCAAAAACCGAAGACTTTCTACCCTTATGCATCCATCCTATTCTCTTATTGTGGGATTTCCTAATAATTAGTTGCTTTGTCTGTGCACCATCTTAAAAATTTTGTTAGTTACCACAAGTCTTAGATACTCTTAGGCCCAGTTTGGCAGAGTGATCAGCCGCGGTTGGGCGGACGGCACCGCCCGGCAGCAGCCCGATGCCGTTTGGTGGGGCCACAGCTAGGCGGCAGGGATCAGCCCCGCCTCTATAAAGATCGGATTTGTGCGGTTTTCATCCACGCCGTGGGAACTGTGATCGCGGTGCGGAATCCGTGCCAAACAAGACCTTAGTAGTTTTTCTTTAATTCCTTCAAGCAAAAATGTTTGCCTGGGCAAACTTTTTGAACCTCTAGACTCAAGCATCTGTCTCCTTGGGTAGAGCCTATGTCTCCACAAACACATTTGGTAGAGCAATATTATAGTAGTATTGTCCCTTGCACACATATACAAATTTTTTATATATTCTCATAAAGATATTTAGCGTAGGAAAGAGTGGTGATAAAATACATTTGGTCTCATGTTCAAGCCAGGCAGCCGTTAAAGTATTTTAAATAACACATCGTTTAAATAAATAAAAATATTTTCTTTGAAAATTAATTCAGCAGCTACTACTAGTTTGATGTTGTAATGGTAAACTCAAATTTTTCTCTTTGAAGGAAAATGTTTCAAAATTCTGCAGGCTGTGACTTTAATAGACCAGCAGTTCTAACGCCCAGTTCTTGGTTTCAGGCCACCGACAGAGTCATTCTCGTTTTGATTCTAACGGCGTCAGCGATCGCCTTTCTACCGTTGAAGCATCTCCTCACGCTAATACTCATGGACACGTTCACGCAGGAGATGCCGTTGAGGAAGAAGAGAAGCGAGAAATTCAGAAGACGAATAAAGGAGTGGTGGGTTCAAATTCCAGCGGCGCCGGTTCAACTGTTGAAACCGGGCAGGAGCAAACAGCAGAAATGAGTAAAGTGCTGTTCAGAAGCCAACATACTTAAATATAGTTATTAGCTTGTGATATAATTAAGATATTAGTTTTTTTTCTTAATTATTTGGGTTTTGAATTTTTGAACTCTTAATTCTTATGTGGTGTTAAAACTGACCTTATGATAGCTTGAGAGAGAAATTACTGTATTAGGATTTAAGTGCTCTTTTGATAGCCGGAGAGAGAATTTACGCAACGAAGAAAACATTGTCAGTAGACTTTGTTTGGTGTGGTTTTTTTTGCTCCGGTGAGTTTGGACAAAAACTCCACGTCATAGATGGTATCTTTGGCATGACAATGGTTATGACCGCCCTCAGGAAAGAAAACTAGTTTTGAGCATAAAAAACAGCAAAGTTCCTTTAGATGAGATCGGGCGTTCACTTACGATGGTTCATAATCACGATGTTCAGAACCAACACTGCCATGCCAAACGGATCCCGTGCTACTATTGGCAGATGGTAAATTTATTTTATAAATAGTGAAATTTAGAAAATGACCCAATTTTAAATTTCTTGTAGAATGATATTTCTACCTCTTGTTTGAGGGAATTTTTTTTTTCTGTGCAAAGTGTGGATAGTTCGCAACCAGTACTTTTTAGCACAGCCTCCATCACTGATGTGCCCATCACTGATGTCCCCATCACTGATATCCCTCTGGGCCTGCCCACGGCTTACTGGCGAAATCCCAAAGTTCTTCCCCTCCAGTATATTGACGAGATACAACACAACATCCATCTGTTCCAAGGCTCTCGTTCACCCAACTTACAGGCTCCACCAACACATCGGTCCTGACCACCACCCGTGCTTACGATGACATGGAGCCATCACCTTTTTTCCCTAGGGGGAAAGTTATAAAAGATTATAATATATGATAAGGAATCTTATTTCTTAAGATAAGATATGATGTGACATAAAGTTATTTCAGTGTGTCGTAGAAGTCAAGAAAGGAATAACTTGTATTGTAAGAAAGAAATAAAGTTATTCTGGAGTGTCGTAGAAGTCAAGAAAGGAATAACTTGTATTGTAAGAAAGGAACTTTATCTTAGCTTGTGATATAAGTTATCCCCTGGAGGGACGACTATAAATAAGGATGTGTTGTAATGTTTTAGCCATCTCAGTCTTGACAAGTATTCCCAGAGCAATAAAAGTTTGAGTGTTTAAGTTCTATTTTTCTTTGATGTTCTTCTTGTTGTTCTTACTCTTTTTTGTGCATCCCTTCTGTGTGACCCTTCTGTGTGATTGTACCTCTCTGCGTTAGTTGAAAACTTGGTATCAGAGGGATGAAAGCTTAAGAACTTCCCCTTGTTTCTCCTGATGATCCAACGGTGTCTGTGATATGTTCATGATGGTATTGACATGATTTGTTCATGCTGACTTGCACATGGTTGATGCTAGTATGCTCTGTGGTTGCCCTTTCTAAGGGATCCTCCACATCAGAAAGTCATAAACCATAATGGGTGGCAATTCTTGGTATAATTGGGAGTTGTGGTCCTAGAGGCTGCTTGGTGTGCGGCTGGGGATATATGCTCAGATTATCACAAGAATTTGCAACCGTTGTATCATTTGGTATGATAGCAAGTCACCAAAACACCCAAGGTGATTCTTGAGAAATAAGGAGTTACACCCATGTCAAACTCACAACCTGTTACTCGCTCATCTTCTTTCTCTAATCCTCGTAATTCTTACAGTTCACCATCTCCCTCAAAAAATTCTGATTTGCTCCATAAGGTCGACTACCTTACCGAAGATAGTCGCATCTCAGTCACCGACCTTCCCCTGCTAAATCCTTATAAAACTTTCACCAACAAACATCATCCTGTTTCTCGAGTTTTCCGACAAGCCCTTACTCCCAACAAAACGCTAGCTGCAAAAGAACTTGTCTTAGCCTCAAAGCTAGAACAAGTACCAATTCCTGCTACTGAAGCAGAGTAGATTTTCCTTATAAGACTGGATGAGGCACTATCTGGGCAGTGGAAGGCCCATGGTTATTCACACATTCATTTTGGAGCTGTGAGAATGACCCTTACTTTGCATGCAAGAAAAGTCCTCCCAGTAGTGGCACGATTAGTCCTCCTGGACACAAGGTTTCAGCAATACTGTCATGCCTGCATCGCGACTATCCAGACTACCTTGAATGCTGACACTATTTATAACTTTATTCCCAAACTTCAACTTGAGGCTTGATGATCCACATATCTACAACAACCTTAGTGTTCAACTTCAAATTGTTGGAGCGCCCCAAGTTGCGGGAACATATGCTGCGGCGCTCCACTATCAAATGGCTTATCGAGTCCAAAATCATTCATTCGACTTAAGTCTTCCTCAAGACATTAACGAAGCCCTATACTTGGAAATTGATGCCCGCGCGGGCTCCTCATGCGTTCATGTCCCATAGCAGCTTCCGAAAGACGAGCTCATTAAACTCCTTCCAGAATCTTGGGTAACACACTACCAGAAGGTACGAAGCAATAACCAACTGATTCATTCTGCAAAGCCTTCATTCATAAGAAAAAAGGACGGCGCAGTAGAAATTGTGTTCAACAACGAGGACCCCTCCTCTAGCACGTCCCCCATCTTCGCCTCAGAAATAAACATGATCGAAGAACAAGATTTTGGGCCTGAAGCGCTCATACTTTCATTTAATGCTGACGGGTTACCTATCTATCAATTCAAAGATGATGAAGGACATCAATACTTTGATATATGCTCTTGTGCAAAATGCAAAGCAGACTATGATGATGATTCTGAGCTTGATAATCTGCCAAAACGACGGAAAAACAAAAAGAAGTCGACACAACAGCTGCTTAAAGAACGCTATGAAAAGGGAGATCAAAAGGTTGGATTGCTTGACGAATCATCTGGCAAATTTGACTACTATGTCCTTTATTCTAAAGAATCAGAAATCAATATGCTCCAGCCAACATCTTATCATGATGAATCCCCCCCCCCCATGATAAGATGTTGGCTGGAGCATATTGATTTCTGATTCTTTAGAATAAAGGACATAGTAGTCAAATTTGCTAGATGGTTCGCCAAACAATCCAACCTTTTGATCTCCCTTTTCATAGCGTTCTTTAAGCAGCTGTTGTGTCGGCTTCTTTTTGTTTTTCCGCCGTTTTGGCAGATCATCAAGCTCGGAATCATCATCATAGTCTGCTTTGCATTTTGCACAAGAGCATATATCAAAGTATTGATGTCCTTCGTAATCTTTGAATTGATAGATAGGTAACCCGTCAGCATTAAATGAAAGTATGAGCGCCTCAGGCCCAAAATCTTGTTCTTCGATCATGTTTATTTCTGAGGCGAAGATGGAGGACGTGCTAGAGGAGGGGTCCTCGTTGTTGAACACAATTTCTACTGCGCCGTCCTTTTTTGTTATGAATGAAGGCTTTACAGAATGAATCAGTTGGTTATTGCTTCGTACCTTCTCGTAGTGTGTTACCCAAGATTCTGGAAGGAGTTTAATGAGCTCATCTTTCGGAAGCTGCTTTGGGACATGAACGCATGAGGAGCCCGCACGGGCATCAATTTCCAAGTATAGGGCTTCGTCAGTGTCTTGAGGAAGACTTAAGTCGAATGAACTATTTTGGACCCGATAAACTATTTGATAGTGGAGCGCCGCAGCATATGTTCCCGCAACTTGGGGTGCTCCAACAATTTGAAGTTGAACACTAAGGTTGTTGTAGATATGTGGATCATCAAGCCTCAAGTTGAAGTTTGGGAATAAAGTTATAAATACAGTGTCAGCATTCAAGGTAGTCTGGATAGTCGCGATGCAGACATGACTGTATTGTTGAAACCTTGTGTCCAGGAGGGCTAATCGTGCCACTACTGGGAGGACTTTTCTTGCATGCAAAGTAAGAGTCATTCTCACAGCTCCAAAATGAATGTGAGAATAACCATGGGCTTTCCACTGCCCAGGTATTCCTCATCCAGTCTTATAGGGAAAATCTGCTCTGCTTCCGTAGCAGGAATTGGTACTTGTTCTAGCTTTGAGGCTAAGACAAGTTCTTTTGTAGCGAGCGTCTTGTTGGGAGTAAGGGCTTGTCGGAAAACTCGAGAAACAGGATGATGTTTGTTGGTGAAAGTTTTATAAGGATTTAACAGGGGAAGGTCGGTGACTGAGATGCGACTATCTTCGGTAAGGTAATCGACCTTAAGGAGCAAATCAGAATTTTTTGAGGGAGATGGTGAACTGTAAGAATTACGAGGATAAGAGAAAGAAGATGAGTGAGTAACAGGTTGTGAGTTTGACATGGGTGTAAAACTCCTTATTTCTCAAGAATCACCTTAGGTGTTTTGGTGACTTGCTATCATACCGAATGATACAACGGTTGCAAATTCTTGTGATAATCTGAGCATATATCCTCAGCTGCACACCAAGCAGCCTCTAGGACCACAACTCCCAATTATACCAAGAATTGCCACCCATTATGGTTTATGACTTTCTGATGTGGAGGATCCCTTAGAAAGGGCAACCACAGAGCATACTAGCATCAACCATGTGCAAGTCAGCATGAACAAATCATGTCAATACCATCATGAACATATCAAAGACACCGTTGGATCATCAGGAGAAACAAGGGGAAGTTTTTAAGCTTCCATCCCTCTGATACCAAGTTTTAAACTCACGCAGAGAGGTACAATCACACAGAAGGGTCACACAGAAGGGATGCACAAGAAATAGTAAGAAAAACAAGAACATCAAAGAAGAATAGAACTCAAACACTCAAAACTTTTATTCTCTGGAATACTTGCCAAGACTGAGATGGCTAAAACATTACAACACATCCTTATTTATAGTCGTCCCTACAGGGGATAACTTACATCACAAGCTAAGATAAAGTTCCTTTCTTACAATACAAGTTATTCCTTTCTTGACTTCTACGACACGCCAAAATAACTTTATTCCTTTCTTACAATACAAATTATTCCTTTTTTGACTTCTACGACACACAGAAATAACTTTATGTCACATCTTAATAACTTTATGTCATATCATATCTTATCTTAAGAAATAAGATTCCTTATCATATATTATAATCTTTTATTACTACCTAAAGCTCCGTTTGGTACGGTGGTGGCAGTCATGAATATGAGGTTAAATTGTCATTTGTTAATGCCCACCCAAGGAACTTCATCCACTCTTATGTTCAAACGAATGATATTTATTAGGTGATTCTTAACAAATGACAGTTTAGCCCAAACTATTTACGACCGCCATAATCGTGCCAAAAGGAGCGGGGGGACTTATTTTAACCGGTCAAGCGGTTACGACCGCATGAACCGGTTCATGTGGTCGTAACCGCTTGACCGGTGAAAATAAGTCCCTCTAAACGGAGCCTAAGTCAACGTGGCCCCAAATGCAAAAATGTATATCCATCCAAAGTACCTGATTATTTTAAATAAAGCTGCTTTGAGGGCTCTTGCATTTTCTTCTCTCCCATTAACTCTCTTGAGACCTTTATCATCTTCTTTATTTTCTCTCCTTCACATAATTCACACTCAATTCATTCATTTTTGTAAGGGCTAAATTGAGAAATAATAAAAAAAAACATTCTGTAATGTCACACAAATTTTCTTTCTATGCATTTGGATTAGTGATTTATTTAAATACCATAAATATTTTCACTTAATTAGTTCACATTGGGATAATAAGCCTTCAAACAGATGCTCTAAGTTAATTATGTTATTATTATTAGCTTAAAATTAGTCTGACCATACATTTCAATTCATAGATGTTTTATAATTTAATTGTCCATGCCTCCGTGTTTTCCATTTTCTAATATGAATAGGAGTGTAGGACTCTAATTTAGATACCAAGCATATTAAAAATTATCTTCAAGCTTGTGCTGGATGCAATATCCGGGCGGCCGCAGCTGTCGTGAACACAGTGGTGGCGAAGCTGCCATTCGTGAACGCCCGACCTCACTTGTAGAGTTGTGTTTGCCTTAAGGTTCAAAACTGGAGTTTTTTTTTGCAGTGGCGATCATAGAGATTTGTAAACCCATAAAAACTCGTTCTACTTGCAACTGTTCTTGCAATTTTAATTACAACGCGGTCTGCCCATAGTCATTATGGGTCTGCCCATATAAATCGTCTTTACTATTGAAAGAAATGTGATGAATCCCAATATTATTTTATTTTATAATTTATATTTTCATAATTCTTATATATATTTAGAGCGGTGTTAATGTGTTATCGACACATCAATATTACCTATGTACAACCAAAATATAAGCCTAAATTCATATATTTGCAAATCTGAGTCTATAACAACACACAACATAATTTGACAAAATATACAAATCAACTAAAAAACAACTTGGCCTGAAAGGACTGTTACTAGAACCTTCATTTAATGGTGTTAATTTAGGGTTTATTTAAATAACTTAAATATAAAAGTTATTTTGAAGTAATAATTAATAATATAATATGATAATTAATAATTTAATACCATTGGATCTGAGTTTATCCAAACGAAACTGAATTTTGAAAATACAGTTTTGAATTTTTCAACTGCTTCCTTTTAAAACGTCACCAATATTTCAAACAAAACGTAATTTGAGGGCTTCTAGACGAGGGATTCACCGGCTGGAAAAATGGTTGACGGGGGTTGCACAGGTCGCCGACGGGAAGAAAGGTGAGAACTTGCTTTTTCGTGAAAGAGGGATCAAGTGTTAGTAGGGCCAGTGTGCAGGTATACAGTGATTTTTAAAGATGTTAAGTTGTAATTTCATTTTATATGACGCACGGACCTTCCTCTTGGTCCGATAACACCTCACTATATTTATGTTAGAAAATGATGATTGTTATTAGCACTGTAGTTTTGGCTAGTCACATCACGTTTTTTCCTAATTTCTCACGCATTGTGGAAATACGTCTTGTACATGCATTTTTAGGAAACGTATTCAACACGAAAGTTGTAGATCTCGACTTTTCCTAAAAATGCACGTTACTTTTGTGTTGAACAATTTTCCTAAAAATGCATATACAAGACGTATTTCTAAAATGCGTGAAATCTGGGTGTATTTCCTGTACAACCCCATATTCGCTGGGTGGGACCCGGAGACATCACTGAGGAATTGGGCTAGGCTCAGGTCAGCCTTGGGTTGGCCCCGAGACTTACTTATAGAGTTCCCGCCCTGAAGGGGCTCCCGCCCTGAAGGGGCTCCCGCCCAAAGCAGATAGTCGAGCTCTCGGCAGGAGAGATCGTCGACCGACCAAGGCAGATAGTCGAGCTCTCGGTGGGAGAGATCGTCGACCACGGAAGCTTCCGCCTTAGGGCAAGCTCCCGCCCAGGGGAGGCGAGAAGGCCCCAAGTAGGCCTTCAGCCGCGGTAGTTTCAAGACCGTGAAGGGCGAGAACCTCCCTGGCAAGGGGTCTCGCCAAGGTTGGCCCGGGTGGGGGTCCAGCGAGAGCCTTCTCAACCAGGGTTCTCGCCAAGTGGGCCCACGTGGTGGGGCCCGGCGCTCATAAAGAGGATTATTTTACAATATATTATCCCGAGGTGAAATTACCCAAATGCCCTTTAAATGACAGCGGGATTTGGCTATCGGCAGACCCCTCAGGGGTATTTCAGTATTTTCAGGTCAAAGGAAGACTATAAAGAGACCCATAAGGGCTCTTTAGAAGGCAAGTTGATCATTTTCCTCTAGCCCTAGTGCCTTCCGAAGAGCTCCCAGCCCAGCATTCGGCTTTGGAGGGGAAGCTCTCAGAGATCTTCCGGGTGTGTGGTGGGACCTCCCAGCTGAGGCTTTGGGTCAGTGTTAGGGCCTTAGCAACCTGTCAGGGGTCGAGGTTTGAGAGAAGTAGGCATTGACTGCGCTTTGGTTCGTGAACATTTGTTGAGGTCATTTTTGGCTTCAACAGTTCTGGTGCGGTGAGCGTGGAAGCAGTCGGTGCAAGAAAATCTTGAGTTAAGTCCCATGGCAGGAGGCGAGGGTGAAGGATCAGGCGCGGGAGGATCCCCCACCCGGGTGGACGAGGCGACGAGGAAAATGTTTGAGGACTTCAGGCGAGAAGTCATGCAGACGATCAATTTGGCCTTCTCGGCAAGGAACGAGTGGGAGACGCCGCAGGTTCCGGTGGAGGTGGTTCCGCTGCTAGGCGAGAACGCTCCAGGGCAGCGCCCCGGTAAGGAGGTCCCGGTGGAGGCAGGCGAGAGGGACGTAGCCGCGCGGGAGCTTTTCCCAGGCCAGCGTCTCGAGAAGGAGCTTCCGGCGGATCTGGGCGAGAAGGAGGCGACGGTGCGGGAACTCTTCCCTGGGCAAGGTCTCGCGGATCGGTCCAGCCAACCGAGATCGCGGGACGTGCCTTCTCGCCAGGCAGGGGGCGAGACCCCCTTTAGTGAGCTCATTGTCTCGGCTCCAGTGCCGGAGGGGTTCCGGGAGCCAGACATGACCTACTACACCGGGAAGGATGACCCGGTCCAGCACGTGCAATGGTTCGAGGACGTGGTGTCCATCAGGAAAATGTCGGATGCCTTCAAGTGTCGGCTTTTTGCCATCACTCTGAAAGAAAAGGCCAGGGACTGGTTCCACCAGTTGCCGGCAAGTTCCATCTACAGCTTTGAGGATCTGCGGAGGGGTTTTCTGTTGAGATTCTCAACTTCGAAGAAAAGGAAGAAGGAGGCTGAGTGCCTGTTTGCAGTGAGGCAGGGGCCGGAGGAGACATTGGGTCGCTATGTCGACCGGTTCCAAGAGGAGGTTCTCCTGGTCCAGGAGGTCCCGGGGTATGCGCTGATGCTAGCCTTCACCCTGGGGCTGAGGCCAGGGTTCTTTAGCATGGAGTTGAAGAGAGTGCCCCCTCTCTCTTTTGAGGAGCTCATGGAGAGGGCGGCGAAGGAGATAGACTTTGAGAGGGCAAACCCTGCGTTTGCAAGAAAGCTGGCCAGGCTGGCCGAGGACGACGTGAAGGAGCCGGTGGCGGGAAGGCAGAGAGAGCAGAGAGAGCAGAGAGAGCAGAGAGAGCAGAGAGAGCAGAGGGAGCAGAGGGAGCCGAGGGAAGATCGGAGAAGAGAAGAGCCCCGAGGGCAGGGGCAACAGCATGGGGGGGCCAGGGAGCCAAACAACCGACTGGGTTGGAGGCCTCAGGAGGGTCGCCCCCAGGGCCAGGGAGGACTTCAGGGAAGAGATAACTTCCGGGAGCCCAGAAGGCTGGAGCAGGGAGGATGGCGACAAGGACCAAGGGGTCATTTCCCACCGCCGCAGGAGGCTATGGAGGTGGGAAGGGGAAGAGGAAGAAGATTTCGGGGAGCCGGAAGAAGGGGAGGAGGAGAAGGAAGAGGGGGCAGGGTGGCGTTGCCTTATTGTGACTTCCATCAGGAGGAAGGTCACGCAACGGCCACCTGCCCAGAGTTTCTGGAGATTAGAGGGGCCAGAGGGGCCGGAAGGCAGGATCCGCCCGTAAGGATCGTGGAAGTACAGCGGGAAGAGGTGGAGGATAGATGTGAAGACAGGATTGACGTGGGGACCCGAGGAGGGATTGGAGTGATCCACGGGGGAGTGGGGATCGAGGCAACCCGCAAGGGGAGCCTTCAAACCATGTTCCGCCGAGGGGTCGCCTCGACCTCCCAGGCTCCACCCCCAGAGGAGAAGATCACTTTCTCATCCGCGGATATGCCAGACTACGAGGACCCGTTCTGCGACGCGCTTGTGATCCAGACAGCGGTAGAAAACTACACCGTCTCCCGGATACTGGTGGATAATGGGAGCTCGGTGAATGTGATCTTCAAGAAGGCCTTCGATGAAATGAGAGTGGAAGGAAAAAGGGTCCTGGCTTCTGATGGACCGCTTTTTGGCTTCTCCGGAGAAAGGAAAGAAGTGGAAGGGGGAGTGGGCCTGCATGTGAGGCTTGGGGGCGTCTCACGGAACTGTCGGTTCGTGATCGTGGACGCCCCGAGTAGTTACAATGCCATCTTCGGACGTCCCCTCATCAGCGCCTTTCGCTGTGTACCCTCCTCGTACCACCAATGCCTCAAGTTCAACAATGGAGGGGTGCAGGTTAGGATCAGGGGGGATCCGAAGATGGCAAGGCAGTGCTATGTGACGGCGGTTAACACCGTGTCGTGGATGGAGGAGGCAGAGGAGTTGGAGAGGGAGATGGCTGAGCAGGAAGGAGTTGGGGAAAGGGGGATGAGCCTGGGAGAGGCGATGGAGGTTGCTGAGGAGATAGCGGAGGCGGAGGAGTCGGGGAAGATCAGCCCAGAAGAGGCGAGAGGAGTGGTGGATGAAGAAGAGCAGAGGCAGGAGGAGAGCCTGGAGGAGGCGATGGAAGTTGATGAGGTTGGGGGAGAAGAGCTCGAGTTTGAGCGGGAAGAGGCAAGGGTAAGTTGGGAGCGGTCGGGGCTGGAGCCGGCCGAAGAGGTGGTGGAGATGGAGGTGCTTACAAGAGCGGGGGAGGTGCAAAGGATTCGGATCAACGGGGGCTTGAGCCTTGAGGATCAGGAGCGGATGCGAGCCTGCATCCAGGGCAACGTTGACATCTTCGCTTGGAGCGCGGCAGACATGCCGGGCATCGACGCGGACGTGGCCTGTCACCGCTTGAACCTGGATTCCAGAGCCCGCCCCATACGCCAAAAGATGAGGGCCATCGCCACCAAGCTAGAAGCCCCCATCCGAGAGGAGGTCCAAAAGCTCCTGGACGCAGGCTTCATCTCAGAGATCCAGTATCCAGGCTGGATCTCCAACGTGGTAATGGTAAAGAAGGGAGGAGGAAAATGGCGCATGTGTATCGATTTTTCCTTATTAAATAAATCATGCCCCAAGGATTGTTACCCCTTGCCTCGAATCGACGCGCTGGTTGACTCAGCCGTCGGTTTTTCTCTTATGAGTTTTTTAGATGCATTTTCAGGTTACCACCAGATCCGGATGCACCCTCCTCATGTCAAGGATGTTTCCTTCATCACAAGAGAGGGATGCTTCAGCTATAAGATGATGCCCTTCGGATTAAAGAATGCAGGGGCAACATACCAACGCATGATGGATCGAATCTTTCGAGATCAAAGGGGAAGGAACCTGGAGGTCTATGTGGATGACCTCATGGTCAAGAGCAAGTGTGTTGATTCCCACTTGCGAGACTTGGAGGAGACGTTCGCCACCCTGCGGAAGTTCAAGATGAGGTTGAACCCCTTGAAGTGCGTCTTCGGGGCTAGTCGCGGCAAATTCCTCGGGCACCTCTTGACTCCCGCGGGGGTAGAACCCAACCCTGATAAGGTTAAGGCTATTCTAGACCTAGAATCGCCTCGCAACGCCAAGGAGATCCAGCGCTTGACCGGGAAGTTGGCCGGGTTAAGCAGGTTCCTCTCGCGGTCAGGGGATAGATGTTCCTCCTTCTTCAAAGTACTTCGTGGCAACCAAGCATTCGAATGGACGGCCGAGTGCGAAGAGGCTTTTCAGGGGCTGAAGAGGCAACTCTCCCAAGCTCCGTTACTTCAAAGCCCAAAGGAGGGGGAGGACCTAGCCTTGTATTTAGGAGTGGGAGGAGAGGCGGTGAGCTCCGTCTTGGTTAGGGAAGAGGGGAAGAAGCAATTACCCGTCTATTATGTCAGCCGAATCTTAAAAAAGGCAGAGCTCCGATACCCCATCCTGGAGAAGCTAGCATATGCTTTGGTTATCTCAGCTAGGAAGCTTCGCCCTTACTTTCAAGCACACTCGATTAGGGTGATAACAGACCATCCCCTTCGCAAGGTCTTGGAGGGGGTGGAGCATTCAGGAAGGTTGGCAAAGTGGTCCATCGAGCTAAGCGAGTTTGACATCTCTTTCGTCCCGAGGCTCTCTATCAAAGCCCAGGCCGTAGCGGATTTCCTGGCGGACTATGTTACCGAGGCGGAGGCCGAAGAACCACAGCCGCAAGAAGCGTGGAAGATGGTGGTCGACGGGGCCTCAGGAAGGCACTCCCTGGGGGGAGGTGTGGTGTTAGTAAGCCCTCAGGGAGTTACCATAGAGCAAGCAGTGACTTTCCACTTCCCTGTAACCAACAACCAAGCAGAGTATGAGGCTGTGATCGCCGGCCTTCGCTTGGCAAAGGAGTTGGAAATCCAGGACGTGGAAGCCTTCACCGACTCAATGGTGGTAGCATCGCAGATCCGAGGCGAGTTTGAGGCCCGGGAGCCGACCCTCGCGAGGTATCTATCTAAGGTAAGAGCCATCATCGGGGGTTTCCGTTCATTCTCTATTCGACATGTCCCCCGGGAGGAAAGCGCGGCAGCTGATCGACTGGCGAAGTTCGGGCCTCGGGGAGGAGGTACCCTAACCGAACTATTCCGACCAGCCATTGAAGAGGGGGAGTTGATGGAGGTGAATCGGCGGTCCTCATGGATGGATCCATTGGTGACTTTCTTAACCACAGGAGAACTGTCGGAAGAAGTCAAGGATGCAAAGAGCTTCAGGCACAAGGCGGCTCATTACCTGATGCTGGAAGGGAGCTTGCATCGGAAGATGTTGTCAGGGCTCCTCGCGAGATGCGTAACCGAAGAGGAAGTCCCGAGGATCCTGGAAGAGGTGCATTCTGGAGAGTGCGGCAGCCATTCAGGGGGAAGGACATTGGAAGCAAGGGTGATAAGGCAGGGATATTTCTGGCGGACCATAAGGAGGGATACAGCTGAATTCGCAAGGAGGTGTCGGAAGTGCCAAGTACATGCTCCTCTCCAGCTCTTGCCCGCCCAAAGACTTCGAAGCATCACGGCGCCATGGCCCTTCGCCATTTGGGGGATGGACCTGGTTGGACCCTTCCCTCCAGCTAGCGGGCAAAGGAGGTTCCTCCTAGTGATGATTGACTACTTCTCCAAATGGCTGGAGATCAAGCCGTTAGCCAAGGTAACCTCCCAGGTCATCAGAAACTTCGTTTGGGGGGAAATCATTTGCAGGCACGGATTGCCCCAAGCGATAGTGACAGACAACGGTCCTCAGTTTGCCAGCGAAGAATTCATCAGCTTCTGCACCCAATTGGGGATCGATCTCAGGTTCGCCTCTGTCCACCATCCTCGGAGTAATGGTCAGGTGGAGGCGGCAAACAAAGTCATCGTCAACTTGCTCAAAAAGAAGGTCGAGAACCTGAAGGGTAGCTGGGTGGAACAGCTCCCTTCCGTCCTGTGGGCCTTGCGAACAACTCCGAACACGGCCACTGGAGAGACCCCCTTCAAGCTCTCTCACGGGTGTGAGGCTGTCCTCCCGGTGGAGTTCGAGGTTCGGTCCCCGAGGATCGCGGCCGCAGCGGAGGGAAGCGAAGCTTGGAGGTTGGAGAATGAGGAAGGGTTGCGCCTCTCATTAGATATGGTGGAAGAGCTGCGGGATGTTGCCGCCATCAGGCAAGAAGAAATAAAACGGCGAATGGCCCGGTACTTCGATAAGCACATCAGAGTCAAGCAATTCGCCGAGGGGGACCTAGTACTGAAAAAGGTCGACGCTGCAGGAAGGTCGGCCGCTGTTGGTAAGCTCAACCCTAGCTGGGAGGGGCCTTATATAGTAGAGAAGGCTCTGGTTAGCGGAGGCTATTATCTCCAGGATGCAGAAGGAAGGACCTTGAGTCACACCTGGAATGGTGATGACCTGAAGCGCTTCTACCCGTAAGAGGGAAAAAAGGATAGCGATGCTGTAAACAACTATTACATTTTCAATAAAGTTATTTCAGAATGTTGACTATCGCTGAGTGTGCTATCTTTACGTTTTGTTTTAACTGACTATGACTCCTCGTCTCAGTGATAGAATAGGCCTGGTTGAGGGAACCTTCAACGACACCCCGAGCTCGGCTCGGCCCCAGGTAGACCCGCTGCGCAGGCTCTCATCTAGCTGGCAGGTCCGAAGGCTCGCCTGTGGGGGATAGGTTGGCTCTTGTGATACTTTGTTCTTAGCCGCTTCAACGACACCCCGAGCTCGGCTCGGCCCCAGGTAGACCCGCTGCGCAGGCTCTCATCTAGCTGGCAGGTCCGAAGGCTCGCCTGTGGGGGATAGGTTGGCTCTTGTGATACTTTGTTCTTAGCCACTTCAACGACACCCCGAGCTCGGCTCGGCCCCAGGTAGACCCGCTGCGCAGGCTCTCATCTAGCTGGCAGGTCCGAAGGCTCGCCTGTGGGGGATAGGTTGGCTCTTGTGATACTTTGTTCTTAGCCACTTCAACGACACCCCGAGCTCGGCTCGGCCCCAGGTAGACCCGCTGCGCAGGCTCTCATCTAGCTGGCAGGTCCGAAGGCTCGCCTGTGGGGGATAGGTTGGCTCTTGTGATACTTTGTTCTTAGCCACTTCAACGACACCCCGAGCTCGGCTCGGCCCCAGGTAGACCCGCTGCGCAGGCTCTCATCTAGCTGGCAGGTCCGAAGGCTCGCCTGTGGGGGATAGGTTGGCTCTTGTGATACTTTGTTCTTAGCCGCTTCAACGACACCCCGAGCTCGGCTCGGCCCCAGGTAGACCCGCTGCGCAGGCTCTCATCTAGCTGGCGGGTCCGAAGGCTCGCCTGTGGGGGATAGGTTGGCTCTTGTGATACTTTGTTCTTAGCCACTTCAACGACACCCCGAGCTCGGCTCGGCCCCAGGTAGACCCGCTGCGCAGGCTCTCATCTAGCTGGCAGGTCCGAAGGCTCGCCTGTGGGGGATAGGTTGGCTCTTGTGATACTTTGTTCTTAGCCACTTCAACGACACCCCGAGCTCGGCTCGGCCCCAGGTAGACCCGCTGCGCAGGCTCTCATCTAGCTGGCAGGTCCGAAGGCTCGCCTGTGGGGGATAGGTTGGCTCTTGTGATACTTTGTTCTTAGCCACTTCAACGACACCCCGAGCTCGGCTCGGCCCCAGGTAGACCCGCTGCGCAGGCTCTCATCTAGCTGGCAGGTCCGAAGGCTCGCCTGTGGGGGATAGGTTGGCTCTTGTGATACTTTGTTCTTAGCCACTTCAACGACACCCCGAGCTCGGCTCGGCCCCAGGTAGACCCGCTGCGCAGGCTCTCATCTAGCTGGCAGGTCCGAAGGCTCGCCTGTGGGGGATAGGTTGGCTCTTGTGATACTTTGTTCTTAGCCGCTTCAACGACACCCCGAGCTCGGCTCGGCCCCAGGTAGACCCGCTGCGCAGGCTCTCATCTAGCTGGCAGGTCCGAAGGCTCGCCTGTGGGGGATAGGTCGGCTCTTGTGATACTTTGTTCTTAGCCACTTCAACGACACCCCGAGCTCGGCTCGGCCCCAGGTAGACCCGCTGCGCAGGCTCTCATCTAGCTGGCAGGTCCGAAGGCTCGCCTGTGGGGGATAGGTCGGCTCTTGTGATACTTTGTTCTTAGCCACTTCAACGACACCCCGAGCTCGGCTCGGCCCCAGGTAGACCCGCTGCGCAGGCTCTCATCTAGCTGGCAGGTCCGAAGGCTCGCCTGTGGGGGATAGGTTGGCTCTTGTGATACTTTGTTCTTAGCCACTTCAACGACACCCCGAGCTCGGCTCGGCCCCAGGTAGACCCGCTGCGCAGGCTCTCATCTAGCTGGCAGGTCCGAAGGCTCGCCTGTGGGGGATAGGTTGGCTCTTGTGATACTTTGTTCTTAGCCACTTCAACGACACCCCGAGCTCGGCTCGGCCCCAGGTAGACCCGCTGCGCAGGCTCTCATCTAGCTGGCAGGTCCGAAGGCTCGCCTGTGGGGGATAGGTCGGCTCTTGTGATACTTTGTTCTTAGCCGCTTCAACGATACCCCGAGCTCGGCTCGGCCCCAGGTAGACCCGCTGCGCAGGCTCTCATCTAGCTGGCAGGTCCGAAGGCTCGCCTGTGGGGGATAGGTTGGCTCTTGTGATACTTTGTTCTTAGCCGCTTCAACGACACCCCGAGCTCGGCTCGGCCCCAGGTAGACCCGCTGCGCAGGCTCTCATCTAGCTGGCAGGTCCGAAGGCTCGCCTGTGGGGGATAGGTTGGCTCTTGTGATACTTTGTTCTTAGCCACTTCAACGACACCCCGAGCTCGGCTCGGCCCCAGGTAGACCCGCTGCGCAGGCTCTCATCTAGCTGGCAGGTCCGAAGGCTCGCCTGTGGGGGATAGGTTGGCTCTTGTGATACTTTGTTCTTAGCCACTTCAACGACACCCCGAGCTCGGCTCGGCCCCAGGTAGACCCGCTGCGCAGGCTCTCATCTAGCTGGCAGGTCCGAAGGCTCGCCTGTGGGGGATAGGTTGGCTCTTGTGATACTTTGTTCTTAGCCACTTCAACGACACCCCGAGCTCGGCTCGGCCCCAGGTAGACCCGCTGCGCAGGCTCTCATCTAGCTGGCAGGTCCGAAGGCTCGCCTGTGGGGGATAGGTTGGCTCTTGTGATACTTTGTTCTTAGCCACTTCAACGACACCCCGAGCTCGGCTCGGCCCCAGGTAGACCCGCTGCGCAGGCTCTCATCTAGCTGGCAGGTCCGAAGGCTCGCCTGTGGGGGATAGGTTGGCTCTTGTGATACTTTGTTCTTAGCCACTTCAACGACACCCCGAGCTCGGCTCGGCCCCAGGTAGACCCGCTGCGCAGGCTCTCATCTAGCTGGCAGGTCCGAAGGCTCGCCTGTGGGGGATAGGTTGGCTCTTGTGATACTTTGTTCTTAGCCACTTCAACGACACCCCGAGCTCGGCTCGGCCCCAGGTAGACCCGCTGCGCAGGCTCTCATCTAGCTGGCAGGTCCGAAGGCTCGCCTGTGGGGGATAGGTTGGCTCTTGTGATACTTTGTTCTTAGCCGCTTCAACGACACCCCGAGCTCGGCTCGGCCCCAGGTAGACCCGCTGCGCAGGCTCTCATCTAGCTGGCAGGTCCGAAGGCTCGCCTGTGGGGGATAGGTTGGCTCTTGTGATACTTTGTTCTTAGCCACTTCAACGACACCCCGAGCTCGGCTCGGCCCCAGGTAGACCCGCTGCGCAGGCTCTCATCTAGCTGGCAGGTCCGAAGGCTCGCCTGTGGGGGATAGGTTGGCTCTTGTGATACTTTGTTCTTAGCCACTTCAACGACACCCCGAGCTCGGCTCGGCCCCAGGTAGACCCGCTGCGCAGGCTCTCATCTAGCTGGCAGGTCCGAAGGCTCGCCTGTGGGGGATAGGTTGGCTCTTGTGATACTTTGTTCTTAGCCACTTCAACGACACCCCGAGCTCGGCTCGGCCCCAGGTAGACCCGCTGCGCAGGCTCTCATCTAGCTGGCAGGTCCGAAGGCTCGCCTGTGGGGGATAGGTTGGCTCTTGTGATACTTTGTTCTTAGCCACTTCAACGACACCCCGAGCTCGGCTCGGCCCCAGGTAGACCCGCTGCGCAGGCTCTCATCTAGCTGGCAGGTCCGAAGGCTCGCCTGTGGGGGATAGGTTGGCTCTTGTGATACTTTGTTCTTAGCCGCTTCAACGACACCCCGAGCTCGGCTCGGCCCCAGGTAGACCCGCTGCGCAGGCTCTCATCTAGCTGGCAGGTCCGAAGGCTCGCCTGTGGGGGATAGGTTGGCTCTTGTGATACTTTGTTCTTAGCCACTTCAACGACACCCCGAGCTCGGCTCGGCCCCAGGTAGACCCGCTGCGCAGGCTCTCATCTAGCTGGCAGGTCCGAAGGCTCGCCTGTGGGGGATAGGTCGGCTCTTGTGATACTTTGTTCTTAGCCGCTTCAACGACACCCCGAGCTCGGCTCGGCCCCAGGTAGACCCGCTGCGCAGGCTCTCATCTAGCTGGCAGATCCGAAGGCTCGCCTGTGGGGGATAGGTTAGCTCTTGCGATACTTTGCTCTTAGCCACTCCGACACCCCGAGCTCGGCTCGGCCCCAGGTAGACCCGCTGCGCAGGCTCTCATCAAGCTGGCAGGTCCGAAGGCTCGCCTACGGGGGATAGGTGAAGTCCTTGACCTTTTGATCCTTGGTTCTTGATTGGTAGCTACTACGTTACAACGAGCTCGGCTCAAACCCCGGTAGACCCGCTGCGCGGGCACCCATGTGAGCTAGCAGGTCCAACGGCTCGCCGACGGGGTAGGGGTTTGATTGGTCGGAAAAATATGTGGGCAGGACCCTGACCTAGACCGGGGGCAAATCCCTGAAGGGTCTCGGTTCAGGGGTCTCGGCCAGTAAAGGTCTCGGCTCAGGGGTCTCGGCCAGTAAAAGTCTTGGCTTGGAGGTCTCAGCAGATCGCGGCCCGGAGGTTTCGGCCAGTGAGGATCCCGGCCCAGAGGTCTCGGCCAGCAAAGGTCTCGGTTAAAGGAGGCTCTCGCAAAAAGAAAGCTCCCGGCGGGCCCAGGCAGGACGATTCAATCGACGATGCGAGGTTTCCGCCTAGCTGATCTCTAAGTAAGGTCACCCTAAAGAGACTAAGGGTCTCGGCGGAAGCTCGCGCGGAGGTCATTCGGCATAGTAATATACGCTTAAAAAACACAATGACAGTGAAGAAATGAAACATTACTTTATAAGGTTAATTACAAAAGTGAGGAGCTTCTCGCTCATTACAAAAGGATATTCAAAATAAAAGACAACTTAAGGAGACGCGCTGTAGTCCCCACTGGTGCTCTCGCTTGAAGCATCGCCAGAGCCTTCCCCGGACGTCTCGTCAACAGCGGGAGAGGACCTCGGGACGTCTGAGAGCGGCGAGTCCGGCGCGCCCGGGGGTTTGGGAACTGGGTCGTAAAGCCAAGGGAGAAGTTGGCGAGCGTCGATGGTCGCGCCGTCCTCCCGGAGCAGCTCGACGTCTCGCAGCGTCTCGAGCGTCAGCCTGACGGTCGCTTGAGCGTTGGCTTGAAGCAGCTTATCAACGTCATACTCCGAGAGGTAGCGACTCCGCAACCTCGCATCTAGCTCCGGGGGCGGGACCTTCGCCAGCTCTGCGCGGAGCTGTTCCCTCAGGAGGACGCTCTCGCAGCGCGCGTTGGCCAGCTCTGCGCGAAGCTCCCTGACTTGGGCGGAATCCTGCAAAAGGGATAAAAGATTTTAGTCTAGACGCGGTACACAGTAGAAACTTCGAGGAAACGGAGACAAGGGTTCAGGAGGATCTCGCCTACCTCGGTCGCGGGGCGCAGAGACAGCGCCAATCTAGCATCCGCGAGCTCCTGTTGAGCTCTCGCGAGTTCTTCTTCCGCGACATGCGCGCGAGCTATCGCGTCCTCCCTCGCCTTGCGCATATCGGTGAAATTCTTGTCAAGGGTGATGCTTCGGCGCGCACACATATGCGTGAGCTCGAACGCGCGCATTAGGGCCCGGGTGGCGTCGAAGGCTAGGAGGCGGGTGGACATCTGGTCAAAAACGCCGGCATCCTCCCGGCTGTAGAGACCATACCCAAGCGAGAAGGCCTCGCCGGTCACATTCTCCCCCTCCGCCCATCTGGGAAGGAGGGTTGAAACCCTGATCGAGTTTGACTCAGGGTCCCATTCCATCTGAGGCTTCCCCTCCGAGTCGGCGTATCTAACGCCGAAGCCAAAGTTTCGGTGCCCTCTCGGCACCTCCGGGGGCGGGACGCTGGCGGAGGTTTCGGCGGCGACCACTTCTCCACCAGCCTCGCTTGCGGCCGATATATTCCTGGCGGAAGCCTCGGCACGGCTCTTGGCGGCGGCATCCATCTCGCTGGCCATCTGAAGGATCGCTTCAAAGGACCTGCCCTCGGGAGGAGGTTGGACAGGCGGGACGGCCGGGGCTTTTCCCTTCTCAAGGGCAGAGGGTTTCGGCCTCTTCAGTGTGCGGAGAGAAGGAAGGGTGGCCTTCCGCTTCTTGGCCGGTGGCGGCATGGAAGGGGTTGGATCTTCTCGGCAGGCGCTGGCGCTGGCTTCCGCGAGCGCAAGGGGGCCTCTCGCTGCCAGACCCCCGACACCCCGTCCTGCGGCGAAGGGTTGGCGCAGAGGAACCTCCCGCTCTCCTGCAAAGTAAAAACGCTTTAGCACTTCAGCGCAAGAAAATCTTTGATAGAAAAAGGGAATCTGAGGCGAGACCGTACCTTCGCCCGATTGAACAAGTGGGAGGGAGTCGACGTCCCGCAGAAGATAGGGGACGTCGAACTCCTTGGTCCCGAAGAATTCCAGGATTGCGCTCTCGCGCGATCCCAGAGCGGGCGGCTTGTAGGCAGCGTCTTCATACTGGACGGGCTGAAGCGGGACGTTGCCGAAGTCCCCGCTGACGTATACGAACTTCTCGCCCCAATGGTGGTGCTTATTGGCGAGACCGGTAACCTCGAGCTGTTGCCCGGAGAAGAAAACTACCCCCCCTTGGCACGGAAGTTGAATAGCTTCCGGAAGATGGGCAGGCTAAACTCGATCCTCTCGGATCGCATATAGCATATGAATGCTATAAGGATCGCGACGGAGTTCGGGTTTAGCTGGGCGGGCACCACCCCATAATAACGGAGAGCTAACCGAACCTCCGGCCACAGGGGGAGGCGGAAGCCCACCTCGAAATGCTCGAGGGGGATGGCAAGCTCTCCCGCCCCGGGGGTATTCACCCTATCATGATTCCCCGGGTTCCGTGCCGAGAAGCCGGCGGGAACGTAGCGGTCGACGATCGCGTTGTATTCGTCGAGGGTGAGCTTGCAGGAAGGGAAGAGATGTTTCTGGAAGGCTTCCGCGCAATGGGCGCGACCCTTGCTCTCGCCAGGCATGGCTAGTTCGTGAGTAAGAGCGAGAGCTGTAAGGGAGTCGAAGCGGGAGCAGGAACGCGAGAGCACGGAGGGAGGCTGAGGTTCCGGATCGGAGAAATAAATGCGGTTGGTAGGCTTCTCTATTTATAGGGAATCGTAGTCATCATGAGTTCATCCGGCGGAGAGAGAAAGTGACAGCGGAGTACAGCTGTCAGAATCCGGACTAACGACGCCTCGGTTCTCCCCCTCAGGATGACGGCGGTCAACGGTCGCTTCAGGTTTCGACGCGACTGCCTGGATCGGCGCAAGCCTCCTAGACTGGCGCAAGCCTCCTGGGTTAACGCAAACCTCCTAAATCAGCGCGAGCATCCTAGATCGAGGTAAGCGCCTTGATTAAAAAGCCCCGCAGAGCGATAAAAAGGAAAGGGAAAAGAGACATGGGTAGAAGCGAGACTCTCGCTAGCGTAAGCTGGATAAAAACTTAATTAATAATAATGTTTATTACAGACATTGAAAAAGAGAAACAGGGGGAAGAGAAAAAGAAAAGAAAAAAGAGACACTAAGATTCAGAGCGCGAAGGCTAGTAGGGTTTCCAGCTCCATCGTCCCCGTTCTCGCCGCCTAGTCCTTGGGGGCGCCAACGGGTTGAAGTAAGACGATAGCGAGGTACACCCAAGGTTGATCCGCCTGGCGTAGTCCCGGATCTGCGAGATGCACCTCCCTGGGGAAGACTCGGCGGAAGGCCCGCGCGGGCAATCAGTCTCGCCCAAGAAGAAGTCCCGCTCCAGAGCCTCCAGTCTTTGCTCCACGGATTCGCGGAACGCTTTCGCCGCGGCAGCATGGGCACGATCCCGCCGGACAAGCTTGGCCAAGATGGCCGAGATCTTCCTCCGTCTCCCCTTCGCGCTCCCTGCACTGTTCAGGGTTTCCTCTATCTCGCCAGACGAAGGGAGGGGGGACTCTTCGTCCTCTTCTTCCTCGTCTTCTTCTTCCTCTTCCTCTCCTTCCTCGTTGACTTCCGACCGCAAGCCAGGATCACCTGCGGAAGAAACACGCGAGAATTTTGGTCAAGACATGACGATCAACAGTCCGAAAAAGTTTTCGCATACCTGCGGCTGGGCGAGAACCGTCAGCCAAAGTTGGACGGGAAGGCCCGACCCCTCCGTTGGTTCCATAAAGGAGGTGAAGGGGCTTGCCCAGCCCCGGGCGGAAGGGCTCGCGCACGATGATCCCGGCCGGGCCGGAAGCATGAGGGAAGTGGTCTTCTCTCAAGGGGCGATCAGCATCCTTGAGAGTAGCGGGAGGTTCAGAAGCCACCCCTCCCGCCTGCAGGAGAGGATTGGCCACCGCGGGGGGCTCTTCGACGGTTCTCGCTTCATCTTCCCGGGTGGATAGACCCGGGTCGGCGGGAGCTGGCACTGCGAGAAGACGGTTCAGAAAAGAAAGGGTCTGGTTAAAATATTGACAAGGGAAAATGTACCTGTCGTTCCGGCCCCGGCTGGAGGAATCCTTTCCGAGACCCGTATTTGGCCCTCGGGGGGATGAGCGGGTAGGTTCGAAGAGCTGGGCGGAATTTCGGCGTCATTATTGGGAGCGGACTCCTGCGAAAGCATACTTTAATCATCGAATCTAATGTCCAGTCAGCTCGGTAGGCACGGGCAAAAGGCTTACCTTCTGTAGGGAAGAATCCCCGGCAGGATTGGGAGTGGGGGAAGGAGGATCCCTGTTCTCGCGAGAAAGGTCCCGTCGGACCGCCTTCGCCCTTTTCTTTCCCTTCTTCTTCGGCTCCGAAGGCCCGGCGGTTGAAGTCTTTTTCGCTAACCATGGAGCCACCGCCGCACAGTTAGCCAAGGCCCGCGCTTGGGCAGCGGTTAACCGGTCTTGGAGGTCCTGCGGAAGCGGTTTGGCAGCACGCTTGGGATGCATGGTGAGCTCGCGCGAGAATCCCGGAGGCGAGAGCTCAGTCAGAGAATCGTATTTTAAGGGCAGGGCGTATGGACGTCCACCAGCATATATTTATAGCCGCAGTGGGACCCACCAAAAGATTCCCTCGATAGGCGGGCACGTGTCCAGCGAATATTTTGGGGGTTGGACTTGTCTTGTCGAGCGCAGGGCTAGCTCGAAAAGAGCGGGGATTGTGTACAACCCCATATTCGCTGGGTGGGACCCGGAGACATCACTGAGGAATTGGGCTAGGCTCAGGTCAGCCTTGGGTTGGCCCCGAGACTTACTTATAGAGTTCCCGCCCTGAAGGGGCTCCCGCCCTGAAGGGGCTCCCGCCCAAAGCAGATAGTCGAGCTCTCGGCAGGAGAGATCGTCGACCGACCAAGGCAGATAGTCGAGCTCTCGGTGGGAGAGATCGTCGACCACGGAAGCTTCCGCCTTAGGGCAAGCTCCCGCCCAGGGGAGGCGAGAAGGCCCCAAGTAGGCCTTCAGCCGCGGTAGTTTCAAGACCGTGAAGGGCGCGAACCTCCCTGGCAAGGGGTCTCGCCAAGGTTGGCCCGGGTGGGGGTCCAGCGAGAGCCTTCTCAACCAGGGTTCTCGCCAAGTGGGCCCACGTGGTGGGGCCCGGCGCTCATAAAGAGGATTATTTTACAATATATTATCCCGAGGTGAAATTACCCAAATGCCCTTTAAATGACAGCGGGATTTGGCTATCGGCAGACCCCTCAGGGGTATTTCAGTATTTTCAGGTCAAAGGAAGACTATAAAGAGACCCATAAGGGCTCTTTAGAAGGCAAGTTGATCATTTTCCTCTAGCCCTAGTGCCTTCCGAAGAGCTCCCAGCCCAGCATTCGGCTTTGGAGGGGAAGCTCTCAGAGATCTTCCGGGTGTGTGGTGGGACCTCCCAGCTGAGGCTTTGGGTCAGTGTTAGGGCCTTAGCAACCTGTCAGGGGTCGAGGTTTGAGAGAAGTAGGCATTGACTGCGCTTTGGTTCGTGAACATTTGTTGAGGTCATTTTTGGCTTCAACATTTCCAAAGTACGCCTTGTACATGCATTTTTAGGAAAATTGTTCAACACGAAAGTTGTAGATCTCGACGTCGAGATCTACAACTTTCGTGTTGAACAATTTTCCTAAAAATACATGTACAAGACGTATTTTAAAAAAACATGAAAAATTAGAAAAAACATAGTGCGACTAGCCAAAACTGTAGTGCTAAGAATCACCTGGAAAATCCAGACTCTCTTTATTCGAATATAAAACGATATGACAATTTAATAATAAATAATCAATTAAGAGTTTATCGTCTCCGGCTCCTCACCCTACCAGCCCTCCAAACTGAGCTCGCGCCGTGCGCCTTGGAGGATCGGCGCTTCGAACCTGTGCATTCCTAGGGTTTCTCAGCAGCCTCTCCTCATCCCTCTTCTCTCAAGGTTTCGTCTCACCTTACTGTTTTCCAACCACTCCTCCCCTTCATAAACCTGCCCACCTCCCTGCAAGAGCCAGAAAACCATCGGAGGCAAGGAGAAAGGTCTCATGGATATCACTCTTCTACTTCCAACCCCTACTTCTTCTTCTTCTCGTCATCTCTTTTTTTCCGCATTCCTCAATAATCCCCTCCGCCTCCAATCCCACCGAATCTCCCCCACTTCCCTTCGTCGCTGTTCCAAGCCCTCTCTGCTGCTAAACTCGATTGCCGCTGAGACGGTGGAGGCCGGTCGATCGGTTGAGCCATCCGTATTCGGACTCAGAAAGGAGCTCACAGGGCCGCAGAAGATTGTTGATGCATTGCCACCACCCGTGAGGCTGGGTAGTTTCGCTGTCCTCACTGTGGCAGCTATGGCTGCTGGTTATGGATTAGGGTTTCGTTTAGGGAATGGACGGGCGGCTGGGATTGGCGGAGCTGCTGTGCTTGGTGCTGCAGCTGGGGCTGCGGTGTATACTCTCAATTCTAGCGTCCCCGAGATTGCTGCTGTGAATTTACATAATCTTGTAACTGGTCATGATGATCCCACCTCATTGAGAAAGGAGGAAATCGAAGGCATAGTTGAGAAGTTAGTATGAACTGTATTTCTTCTCAATTATTCACATTGAAAGTGGTTTAGTGTATTAAATCACTTTTATTTTGGAGTTTTTGTAGTTGATCATGCGATTTTTTATGCAGTAATATACATTAAAGATGGATTGTTTTTTTTTCATTCTTACCATGTAATCAAAATGATTTTAGTTGAGTAATTTTATGCGTACTTTGATGTTTAAATGTTGAATAATATCAATTGTCTTAGCTCAATAAGAATCTTCCAGTTTTAAAAAAATACTCTGTTTTTTTAATTCTGCAGATATGGTGTAAGCCGACAAGATGAAGCCTTCAGAGAAGAACTACGTGATTTGTACAGCAGGTAAGTTGAATGGCAATGACAATTTCCTCATACATTTTGCAAAACATGTAGAAGAATTTAGTGTATACTAGCGTCTAGAGGTAGTCATATTTTTTTCTTAAAAAATAAATAAGAACTTCTACATTCAAAATTCGAATTTTCCAATGCTATGGAAATTAACAGCAAATTGAATTATCGATTAATTTTTGCATGTTTTTAGATCCAATTGAGCACAAGAATGTGTAATGCTTGCACATCTTATGATCCATCATAATTAATACCTTCATAAGGTCTAAAATACATAATGTATTGAGCTTAATTACAAAGTAGTTGAACATTTGTCAAACGGATGCATCCACTTGCAATATTGTTAAGTAAATGGCATGAAATGAAATTACACAATTGAGGACTTGAGGCCGATTACCATTTGTTAGGATTCGAGAAAGAGAGGGAGGAAGGGGGGAGAAATTAGAGGAGAAGAGAGGAAGGGGGGAAAATTAGAGGAAAAGAGGGAGGGAAAAACATAAGTTCCAAATTCATTCAAGCATGCTCAAAATACAATAGTTTTCGGCTTATATAGTCGTCGGTGACAACAAAAAATAACGGTACCGAAAAATTAGGCAATAATAATATAAAGGATAAAATAACGCCCTTTGCCCATGTCGTCTAGGCCAACAAGTTTTGCGCGCCGCGCTCGCAACGTTGATACACCTGCCACACCGGTGGTCTCCCTTTGCCCTCATCCGGTCCATTGAAATTTGTAATAATACCGTCCTATGAGAAATTTGCCTTGTCCTCAAGGCAGAAGTCTGGGAACTGGTGGCGCATAACCGCTTGGTCCACCCATGTCACCTCCGAGAGTGGGTAATCCTGCCAAGCCACCAAGACCTTATCCACTGGCTGCTCCGCGCAGAGAATTGTGCTTGAGTCCATAATGCTCTGAGAACGGAACACCGTTGGGGTGGTGTCGGGGGCCGTCTGAGGAAGTGCCTTCTCGGCTGGGTGATCACCGATCACCCGCTTGAGCTGTGAGACATGGAACACCAAATTGATGCAACTCTCCTGGGTTAGGTGAAGGCGATATGCCTGAGTGCCCACCCATGCTAGGATCTTGAAGGGGACGTAGAACTTTGCCGCCAACTTGGAGTTTGTCCACAGGGTCACCGTGACCTGTCGGTGTGGCCGAAGCTTGAGGAAAACTGAATCACCCTTGGTGAACTGGACGTCGCGTCGGTGGCGGTTGGCTGAGGCCACCGTCCTATCCTTGGCACGCTGGAGATGTTTGTGCAGCTGACAGAGCATGGCATCGCGGTCACGGAGGAGGTCGTCCACGACGGCTACCGCGCATTCGCTCGACACGGCCTGTGTGAGGGAGGGCAGAGGCCTTCCATAAATTGCCTCGAACGGTGTGGTGCCGGTACTGGAGTGGAAGGACGTGTTGAATGAGCACTCTGCCCAGGAGAGCCACTGGCCCAAGCCCGCGGGTGATCACACACAAAACAATGCAGATATGTCTCCAAGCATTGATTCATGATCTCAGACCGCCCGTCCGTCTGCGGATGGTAGGTCGTGCTCATCCGAAGTTGCATACCCTGCATCTTGAACAACGCCTACCAAAAGAAACTCAGGAAGAGGGGACTGCGTTCACTCATAATGGAGCGAAGGATCCCATGGAGGCAAAACACCCCGCCAACGAAGGCAGCGACCACGCCGAGAGCTGTTATCGGGTGCCAAAGCAGAATGAAATGAGCATACTTGGAGCGGCAGTCCACGATCACCAATATGCAGTCCCATGTCTTCGAGCGGGGATGCCGGGAGATGACGTTCATAGAAATGTCTTCCTAGACCTGTGTCGGAACAGAAAGCGGCTGGAGGAGGCCCCCAGGAAAGGGAGCCTCATACTCGGCGCACTGACACGGTAGGCAAGCTGCAATAAAGGTCTTTACCCGCTGGAACATTCCCGACCAATACAGGGAGAAGGCATGGAGGCGATACGTCCTGTAGGCCCCCGTGTGACCCCCTTCCGGGGCCGCATGGAATTCAATAAGTAGGCGGGGAATCAATTGAGAGGAGGCGGAAAGGACCAGACAATTCTGATAGTAGAGACGGTCGCCCACAAGGCGATAAGGTGGGCGGGCGGTGGCGTCCCAGCCACAAGGTCTCCACAATCGATTGGAGCTTGGGGTTGGCTGCAACTTTCCGCTTAAGAATGGATGCCTCTTCCCAGACTGGACGGAAAATGATAGTCAGATGCGTCGTCTGCAATTAGCGGGAGAGGGTGTTGGCCGCTCGGTTGGACGATTCCTCTCAAAACTCAATGTCAAAGTCATACCCCAAGAGTTTGACCACCCAAACCTGCTGTGCCAGGGTCACAATCTTCTAGTGGAGGAGATATCGCAGGCTGTGATGACCTGTCCGAACTGTGAAGTGGCGACCAAGAAGGTAGGTCTGCCAATGCTGTACTGCTAGAACCAACGCCATCAACTTGGACTCATATGCGGAGCGAGGACGCACGATTGCTGCAAACGAACGACTGAAATAGGTGATGGGTTGTCCTGCCTGCATCAAAATCACACTTCACGTCTCCACCACAAAGGGTTGCGAAAAATTTGGCATAGCTAACATAGGAGGCGGTGTTGAGGGTCTGCTGAAGGGTCTGAAATGCCGCAGCTGCGACCGGTGGCCACTGAAAAATACCCGTCTCTGACTTCTTCAATAGGCTGGAGAGTGGTTTGACGATCTTGTCGTAGTTCCGAATGAATCGACGGTAGTATCCGATCCAAGAATTCCCGGACGTCACAAAGTGATCGGGGTGTGGGGCACTGGAGGACGACTAGAACCTTATCCATAGTTACGCCATTTGCGGACATGGTGTGCCCCAAGTAATTAATTTCTGTCTGGCCAAAGACGCATTTCTTGGGGTTCACACAGAAAGAGTGTTGCAGGAGAGTGGTGAGAGTGACTCGAACATGGTCCAAATGGTCCAACCAAGATGAACTGTAAACTAAAATGTCATTGAAGAAAACCAATATATACCTGCGTAGGACTGGACGAAACATATCATTCATAGTAGCTTGAAAGGTGGCTGGAGCATTGGTCAGGCCAAAATGCATGACCAGAAACTCATAATATTCATCATGCGTGCGAAACGCTGTCTTGGGAACATCCTCCTCTCGGACCCGTATCTGATAATAGCCGGCGCGTAGGTCCAACTTAGAGAAATAGACTGCTCCCCGTAACTCATACAGGAGATCTTGAATGACCGGAATATGACACTTATCCAGGATGGTGACTTTGTTGAGTTCCCGGAAATCCACGCAAAAGCACCAACTACCATCCTTCTTGCGGACTAGGAGGACTGGGCTCGAGAAGGGGGGTAATGCTGGGGTGAATGATGCTTGCCGCGAGCATGTCACCCACCAACGTCTCGATCTCTCCCTTCTGAGCGTGGCTGTAGTGGTATGGTCGTATCGAGATTAACTCCCCCTTTTGCACGTTGGTCGTCCATCCCAATATGGTAACAACAACGTTTCCAAAAAGTCGGGAGAGTTCGGTTATGGGCTTCTTTTGTTGGGATCATTGGAGGCGGGGATTCAAGGTAGCAAGCCCTAGAATGGAAGTAGAGGAGGGGAAGTTGAGGGAAGAGGAAAACCATAAAGGAAAGATGGATTGAAAGAGAGGGAGAGGAATTTTTAGAGTTAAAGAAAACTTAATATTTCAGACCCCACTATAGTGGGATAAAGGCTTGAGTGTTGTTGTAAAGAAAACTTGATATTTAATGATTCCTTCGTTATAAAAGACTCTAAAGGTCTATTTATAAGACCCTGAATGGCAACATAAATACATCAAAATTAAAATACTCAATAATACAACTTGACGCGACTTCAAAATATAAAATACTCAAAAGACATAAATACTAATATAATAAGATAACTGACGTATAGGATCCGTAACATCCCATCAGTTCTCGAAATCTAGCTTGCCCTAGCTCGAACTGGATTTGGGTTGTTGGATCATTTGGCACCTTGATTTCACACCAGAATAGTTCGCAATATCGCGTTGCGACAGCGGGGGCATCAACGAGCAGTGACGGCGCCGATAAAAAGACTGGCGTCAAAAGAACTGGGTCCGGTGGTGCTGGCAGAGCGATTGAGGGAAGCAACAAGGCGGCTGGAGGGATCTCGGCTGGTAGAACCGGCGACAGAAAGGGGTTCGACAGTTTTGGCAAATCGACGACGGGTAGCAGTGGCAAGATGGCCAGAATAGCAGCTGGGCGAAGGCGGTGAGGTGACCAGCCGAATAGGGCGCCGAAGGAGAAGCGACGAGAACGTTGGTAGAGTAGGCGACTAGAGGAGAGGGAATGGACGGGCCGGCATAACAGGGACCGACAGAGGTAGAAGCGACATCAATGTTGGTGATGGATAAATGACGATCGTTAGGGAGGGCAGAGGCACGTCTGCAGTCTGTGGTGGTGGCGGCTACACTAGGAGTGTCGTCGACGATGGTGTAGGCAGGATAACAACTACAAAGCTAGTGGTGTTGCATCTGCGGACAATGGAGACGTTGACGGCCCACGAAGGGACGACAATGGCAAAATCTATGGGGAAGGGTCCGACTGCGAGGTGGACGGGGCAATTGGAACCGGGGCTGGCGGAGGAAGTGCCTGCATCAATGGTGGATGCGGTGAAAGAACGACCTCCGATGGTGGCGGCGGAGCGTCATGAACAATGGAGAGCGGTGGAGACACCACCATTGGAGGGAACGACGATTCCGGCGACGGTGGTGGTGAAGATAAAATAACAACCATTGAGGCGCGGGACATGCGAAGGGAGGCGAGTTTGAGGTTGAAGTGAACATCCGTGTGGCCGAGCCGAGCTTCCCATTGAGCAATACGGCGGTCCAGCTCGATGAGTCGGGCGAGCAACACATTTCGGTCGGCGGCGCTAAGCGACATGATGGCATATATAGTGTTGAAAGAGCTCAAAACTTGTATATACTGTTTGTGTATTTAAATACAATGAGAGAATACAAATATATAGGAGAGAAAAGGAGAGAAGAAGTCCTATACAAGATGTGGGACTAAAAAGAAGAAGAAGGAAGAACAATAAAACATGGGCTCGATAATGGGCCATTTACATGGGCTTTTCTAACACTCCCCCGCAAGCTGGAGCGTACAAATCGTATGCACCAAGCTTGGACAAGCATTGATAGAAGAGGGTACTGGAAAGAGCCTTTGTGAGGACATCCGTAACTTGTTCTGTCCCTGGAACATGCTTCAGGTCGATATTCTTCATTTGAACCTTTTCTCTGATGAAGTGACAATCAACTTCGATATGTTTTGTTCTCTCGTGTAAGACCGGTTTCTTGGCTATGTGTATAGCAGCTTGGGTGTCACAGAGGAGAAGAGCTGGGGAAGGGAGCCTTACACCCAGATCCGTAAGAAGGCTTTCAAGCCAAGTTAGTTCTGAAACTACCGAAGCCATTGCCTGGTATTCTGCCTCAGCTGATGATCGAGCAACAACCGCTTGTTTCTTACTGCGCCGGGTAATCAAATGACCTCCAAAGTATGTGCAAAAACCACTGGTTGATCGCCGATCATCAAGAGATCCAGCATAATCAGCATCAGAATAAGCCATTAATGTTGGAGCAGAAGATAAGGTTTTATATACCAATCCTTGACCAGGAGCCGTTTTAAGATATCTGAGAATGCGTTCAACGGCATGAAGATGAGATCTTCGAGGGGAATGCATATACCAGCTGACAATACCAACAACGAAAGAAATATCTGGTCTGGTAACCGTGAGGTAGATTAATTTTCCCACTAGTCGTCGATAGTATTCTGGGTTCTCGAGTAAGAGATCTGAGTCCGATGCCTTAGCGCATAACTTGTGATTAACATCCATCGGGATATTAATCGACTTACAACCTGAATACCCCGCATCATGAAGGAGGTCGAGGCAATACTTCCGCTGGGAGAGGACGAGATCATCTGACCGTCTAGCAATCTCAAGACCCAGAAAGTACCGAAGGGGCCCCAGATCCTTTGTTTGAAAAACAGTGCCTAGATGTTGTTTGACCTCCTGTATTCCTTTCGAGTCATCTCCCGTAATGATGATATCGTCAACATAAACTAATAGAAGAACCGTTCCCGTTGTCCGGTGACGAGTGAACAACGAGAAGTCTGCCGAGCTACGAGTGAAACCAACTTCCCGAAGGGCCTTACTGAACCTGTCAAACCATGCCCGTGGGGATTGTTTGAGGCCATACAGAGCCTTCATAAGGCGACACACCTGAGACTCCCCCGTGGTCTCAAACCCGGGACGTTGCTGCATATAGACTATTTCCTGTAGGTCACCATTCAAAAAAGCATTCTTAATATTCAGTTGTAACAAGGGCCACTGACGATGTACAGCGACGGAGATGAGAACCCGAACGGTGTTGAGTTTAGCCACTGGTGAGAAAGTTTCTTCATAGTCCAACCCCTGCTGTTGTGTGAAGCCCCGGGCGACCAGTCGAGCTTTCAACCGATCAATCGTTCCATCAGCGGCATGTTTGGCGACAAATACCCACTTACACCCAACCAGTGTCTGACCCGGAGGAAGTGGTACGAGAGTGCAGGCCTGATTGGCCCAAAGAGCAGCCATTTCTTCCTCCATGGCGGCTCGCCAGTCAGGATGTCGTAGCGTCTCCTGCACAGAGTTGGGAACCGAAATTGAGGAAAGAGAAGTAGCAAAAGTGTGTAGTTGGGGAGAGAGGCGATGTAAGGAGACACAATTCGCCAGAGGATGAGCAGTAGAGGCAGATACCTGATCAGTAGGGCGCAGAGTAGCCAAGGTCGAGGCCGACTGCAGAGGGGCAATGGAAGGAGGAGGTTGGCGGCGAGTATAGACACGGATAACTGGGGGCTTGGAGGGAGCAGGAGCAGGGTTCGAAAGAATCGGGAGAAGAGGCGTAGTGGCGGGAATGACAGGGCGAGGTAGGAGTGGTGGTGGAGATGTCAGTGGGGAAGGATTGTCTAGAGCGGAAGAGAAGAAAGGTTGATCCTCCCGAAATGTAACATCAGCAGAGACGGTGATCTTCCGGGTAGCGGGAGAGTAACAAAAGTAGCCCTTCTGAGTACGAGAGTAGCCGACGAAAATATGTTTGGCCGCCCGGGGATCCAGCTTATCCGAGGACGGACCGAGAAGGTGGGCGAAGCAGGTGCAGCCAAAGACCTTGGGTGTCAGAGGGAAGGCTGGTGCTGAGGGAAATAGGAGGTTGAACGGAGTGACATAGTTGAGGACCGAGGAAGGGAAACGGTTGATGAGGAAACAGGCGGTGGAGACCGCAAAGTTCCAGTAGATTTTCGGAACATGCATTTGAAGCATGAGAGAGCGGGCGACGTCAAGGAAGTGGCGGTTCTTTCGTTCGACAATGCTATTTTGTTGGAGTGTGTAGGCACAGGAGGTTTGATGAATAATACCGAACTTTGCACAAAGATGGACAAAGTCGTTGCTTGAGTACTCGCGAGCATTATCGGTGCGCAATGTTTTAATGGTGATGGAGAATTGCGTTTGAGTGTCTAGTATAAAGTTACGAAACACGCGAGGAAGCTCGGAGTGATCACAAAATAAGTAAAGCCACGTTGTACGAGAATAATCATCAATAAAGGTGATAAAATAGCGATAGCCAGATATACTAGTAATTTTGAAAGAACCCCAAACATCGGAGTGTAGTAAATCAAAAGGAGCAGAGCTCCGAGTACAATGAGCGGGAAAGGAAGAACGCGGCTGCTTGCCGTACACACAAGAATCACACTGAAATACAGGGAGAGATACATCAAGAAGCGCCTTTTGGAGGACGGGTAGAAGGGCATTCCCAAGACGACGGTGCCAATCGTCGGAGGAGACAGAGGAGAGGACGGTAGGAGAGGTGTCGAGAAGGTAGAGTCCGTTTTGCAGTCGACCCTTACCAATGGTAATCCGCGTCTGCCGATCTTGTATCAAAAAAGAAGACGGAGTGAATATGACAGGGCAATTCATATCATGAGTAAGACGGCCAACAGAAAGCAAGTTAAATGGAGAGCCCGGAACATAAAGAGCCGAGCGAAGAGAGATGGATGAGTCGAGGGAGATGTCGGCGCAACCAGAGACCGGAACAATCACCCCATTAACAATCGTGATAGATTTCGGATGAGGAGCATCCGAGTACTGGGGAGGCTTCATCGAAGTGATGTGATGAGTGACACTCGAGTCCAAGATCCAACGCGGACTGGAGGAAAAACAAGCACTACCTGCAGTGGAGGTGGAGACAATAGAAGCCGACGGAGGGCTAAGAAACCCCTGGAGGCGCTGTAGCTGGAGGCGTACGGCCTCAAGTTCGGCACCAGTGGTGGAGGAGTCGGCAGTGGCAACAGTCGCAGTCGGGCGAGGAGGGTAGCCATTTTTCTTGTAGCACACTGCCTCAGTGTGACCGTCCCAGCCGCAATACGAGCACTTTGGGCGGCCTCGACCCCCACGTCCCCGTCCGCGAGAGCCTGAGCGTCCACCGCGAGCAGAAGGCGGGGAGGAAATCAAGGGGGGAAGGGTCTGCTGAAGAAGCGCCGGAGAGGACGAGTCAGGAGTATCCAGGGGCGGTGGCACGCGAAGGAACATAGAGCACACATCAGAGAGAGGAGTAGTGGCCGAAGCAAGGACATGAGCCCGGATACTTTGAAGATGTGGCGAAACACGAGCCATCATCATAGCAACGCAGACGGCTTCCTTTTGGGCCCGTTGTGCAGCAAGATCAGTAGTAACAGGCTGATGCTGGATCCAGGCTTCCGCAAGAGTCTTTACCCGAGCGACAAACGACGTCATGTCCGCAGCCCCGCCAACATCGAGAGCCTGAAGGTTTGTAATAATATCATAGAGTTGTTGGAGGCTATCCTTGCTGGAGAATAAGGAATGAAGCTCCGTCCACATAGCGTTGGCTGTTTCATGGTACATGGCCATCTGGTAGGGCTCACCTTCAAGGGAATTGAGTAGCCAAGTCTGAACGCGACCGTCGTTGCGTATCCAGTCATCGGTAAGAGGGTATGGAGGTCCCTGAGTGAGATGAAGAGCAAGGCCTTTGGCCTGTAGAACTCGGCGATCCGAGTGCACCCATGGGATGATGTTCTTCTTGCCGGAGAGGGAAATTGTAGTAATCCGCAGTTCATCGCGGAGCTCAGGAGGAGGTGCCATGCGGTCAGCAGAGGTGTTAGCCGCCAGGTCGGTAGAATCCACAGAAGAATCCATGAAGGTCGAAGTAGCCGCTGCGGTTAGCAAAGGAAACCGAAGAAGCCGCTGCTGTTAGAAAAGGAAACCGCTGGAAGAGAGCTGGCGGGAAGATTGCCCTCGCACGATAAGCCCGCACGGTTACAGAAGAGGCCGCGGCGGGTAGTCACAGCGACAAGGACATGCGAGAAGGAGAGGGAGGCTGCGACGCGAGTGCGGAAGAACAATCCGCACGGTCACAGTGTAAACACTAGTGGGTAGAGAGAGGGAGAGATCGGAGAGGTCGGCTCAAACACAAGGAGAGAGGCCGCATCAGTTAGAGGAAAAAAAAGCCGCGGGAAGGGGAACAAGAAGCAGACTGCGCGGTTTGAGATAAAACCGTGCGGGGAGAAAAAGAAAGGGAAGAAGAGACGGTCGCACGGTCAGAGTGAAAACACTAGCGGCAGGAGAAGAAGCCACGACCAAGTGCGGACAGCGCTACAGAAAGAGAGAGGCCGCAGGAATAGAGGAGTAGAGGAGGCCGCGCAGAGAGAAGCCGCGGGAAGCGAGGAAGTCGCGCGGAAAGCAAGGAAGCCGCGCGGAGAGAGGAGAAGGGAGGAGAATGCGAGCGAAGAGGAGAGCTAAGAAGCCGCGCGGAGAGAGGAGAGCGAAAAGAATAGAAGAAGCCGTGCGGGTAAGACCGAACCCGCAGCGGATAGAGAGAGGAGAACCCGGGAATGGGTCCCATGGAACTGAGAGAAAGAGGCTATAAGAAGGGGGGGGGAGAAAGGTGGAGCCACGGGAGAGAGGGAGAGGAGGCGGTTATAAAAAAAGAGAGACCGCAGGGAGACCGACGAGAAGAGCCGGGGAAGGCAAACTCGTGGCAAGAAGCGAGTAGAGGAGAGAGGCCGCGGAAGAGCCGGCGTGTAGGAAGGCGGATGATCGGGGCGGTTAGAAACGAGGAAACCGCTCGGATCGGACCACTCCCTCTGATACCATGTTGAAAGAGCTCAAAACTTGTATATACTGTTTGTGTATTTAAATACAATGAGAGAATACAAATATATAGGAGAGAAAAGGAAAGAAGAAATCCTATACAAGATGTGGGCCTAAAGAGAAGAAGGAAGAAGAATAAAACATGAGCTCGATAATGAGCCATTTACATGGGCTTTTCTAACAGATAGAAATAATTAATTAGTAGTAAATAATTAATTATTTATAAATAATCAATTAATAGAAAATTATTTAATTAAATATTGATTTTTTTATGGAGGTGGTTGGGACTTCAAAGGAACACAAATAGATGTTGGGCGGCCCGAGGACAGCTAGCTTGTGGAGATCGATTAGAAGAGGTGTGCAGCCTGGCTTGAGGGGCTCGAGGAAGCTGCGCTATGGGAACAATAGGGGTTGGCGTGCCATGGCTCGATGGAAGGTGGTACAGAGGAGCAGCGGGTTGAAGGGAGGTGTCGGCGACGGGAAGAAGACGCGCTGGAGTTTGGCATTGATGAAACAACAGCTGGAGCGGGGTTGAGCAATGTGGGAAAATGAAGGAGCGCTCGGGGAAGAGTTGTGTGGAGTCTGAACGTCGTCGATAAAGTACGAGGTGGGTACAGAGTGGAGTCGACGGCGTATAGGGGATGGTAGGCATCAATGCATGCTAGAAGCGTCCGGGTAGAGACTTTCGTATGGTTGACTTGCGATGCAATGCCAGAGGGGAAGACGATGGAAATGCTGCATGTCATGAATGGAGGGGATTGCGTGAACCGCGACTGGAATGGAGTTGCAACATGGGCATAGGGAGGTAGGGTGCCGAGAGTGGAAGGGAGATGGATGCGGTGCTCTGCTGGATGCATAGGAGGTGCAATGGCGTGGGGACGTGCGACCAAGGGGAAGGGGTGGAAAGACCCTCTTATACCAAGTTGTTATGATCTACTTTTGCTGGGATCATTGGAGGCCGAGATACAAGGGGCAAGCCCTATAATGGAGGTAGAGGAGGAGAAGTTAGAAGAAAGATTAGGAAAGAAGGAGAAGAAGTTGAGGGAAGAGGAAGAGGAAACCTTAGAAGGAAGAGGGCTTGAGAGAGAGAGAGAGAGGGAGAGGAATTTTGAGAGAGATAAAGAAAACTTGATATTTCATTGATTCCTTCCTTATACAAGACTCTGATGGTCTATTTATAAGACCCTATTATACCCATAATTACATCAAAGATTAAAATACTCGATAATACAACTTGACGCCACTTCAAAGTATTAAAATACTTTAAAGACATAAATATTAATATAATAAGATAACTGACGTATATGATCCATAACAAGTTCTCCAGAGCCTCTTCTAGGGATATAGACCCTTTCACCGCTCTCTTCACAACCGTTCGACCATGCGAATAGCCGACATCCCATTGCACATGTCTTTAAATCCAAGCCTGCGTTGATGTCCGAAATCAACTCCCCCTTGCAAGTTGGTTGCCTACCCCATAGAGGCTTGTGTCTTTTTGAGTGTTCATAGCCCTCCGAAAGACAAGACATGGTGAACTTCCTAACGAACTCTGTCAAGCTGATCACCTAAATTTAAAATATGGCTCGCACAGGAAACAACTCGCTCACAGCTCATGTGGCGTTCGGGTTGCAGGTATACCACCTCGCCAGAGGCCCCGACAACATGCGACAACCAATGTATTGATCCTAACTGTGATGCGACGTTCAGGTTGTGTAAATCCTCCTCTTCAGGGGCCCCGCGGACATGCAATAGCTGGGAGTGTGCTGATACCACGTCTGGTCTAGTACCGTAATGCGACGTTTTGCCCGCCTAAACCCACCTCGCTAGGGGCCCCGCGGACATGCGACAAGCGGGAGTGTGATGATCTCAAGTCGATCATGTCCGGTCTTGTATCGTGATGCGACATTCAACTTGCCTAAATCCACCTAGCCAGGGGCCCCACAGACATGCGACAACCGAGTCTGGTCTAGTATTGTGATGCGACGTTCCACTAACTTAAATCCACCTCATCGGGGGCCCTGTGGACATGCAACAGCCGAGAGTGTGTTGATCCTAAATTCGATTTAGTACCGAATTACGACGTTAAAATCGCTTAAATCCACCATGCTAGGGGCCCAACAGACATGGGGCAACCAGGAGTGTGATGACTCTAAGTTTGGTCTGAGACCACGACACGATGTTCAGTTTGTCAATATACCACCACGCCAAGGGCCCTGCAGACATGCGGTGGTCGGGAGTGATGATTCTAAATCCGGTTTAAGACCGTGACACAAAGTTCAATTTGCTAATATACCACCTCAACAGGGGCTGCGCCGGCATGTGACAGCCTGGAATGTGATGACTCTATTGGTTTGAGACCGCGAAGGGACATTCAATTCCCTTAAATACCACCTCACCAGGGGCCCCATAGACTTGCGGCAGCCAGAAGTGTATTGACCCTACGTTCAGTCTAATACCGTCGACACGACTTCTGCTCTCCAATTCCACCTCTTCTAGTTAAGCTCGCTCGCATAGTGAATGGCATGGGAGTGTGACTATTCTTCTATACCTTCGACACGAACTCAACTCATCAATTCTGCCTCCTCTAGTTGAGCTCGCTCACATTTCTAGTTTCAATACTATCGACGCTCGCATAACGAAAAGCCCTCACTTGGGCTCACAATGTCAGGTTGCTAAATAATTTTAAAAAGTTCAAATTACTCACATATTTTTTCTTGTGCTCCTCATCTTGACAGGGATCTCGCCAGGCGCTAGCAGAAGGTAGAACCAAAAAACTGTCGAGATCATTCTTTCGTAGTGATCCAAATCGCGACTCCTGCGAAGATTTGTGCTAGCTATTGCGCCGCTCTCGACCCTATGATAGACGAAAAGGGAGAGTGCACAGGTTGGCACATTATTGTCACGACCTTCTCACCGAAATACGGGTCGTTCATTGTTTTTCTGATCTCATACCGAGCTCGAAAAAGCGGCGAATATGTGTTACCCGTATTCATTGAGATTAGAAATACACATAGAGGACATTATAGGAGGTCATATCGGTGAGCTCATCAGGTCGCCTCAACGAGCTCAGTAGATCACCTCGCCGAGCTCAACAAATCACCTCGTCGAGCTCTCATCGACCTCACAAGGGAGTGGGGTCGGCCTTCTGACAGCAAGGTACCCCTTTGTCTTTGTCTATAAATATGACCCCATTGTAACATGTGGGAGACAATTTAGGCCCCATGAAGGTCGCCCGTTTGAAGATTTGACGACCTCGGTTGCCTTTCCCCAAACTTGCACAACACTTGGTTCGGGAGGGAGAGTTCCTATGCACTCCTGGTATGCGGTGGGACCTCCACAATGTAACACGACCATCTTGTCAGGCAACAAAGTAGTATTTTGTCATCTTTTTAATCTCCTGCTTTCGTGGTCGCTCACGATCAAGTAACTTTCGGTCATACTACAGTCCGAACTTTGCGAGCCAAGACCTTGGCCCTTTGCGGGTCGAGATTTTAGCTACTGCATGCGAGCCGGGTTCCTGGCGTCAATAGTTCATTAGTTCTAATCCTTGATGTGTTTATTTATTAAACCAATGAATAGTCACAACTCACAACAATCTAGAAATCACATAACTGCTCATCTATTTTGATTCATTCTTATCTTGTATTCTTCTCCTTGAAAATAGAAGCATAGTTTTCTTTCCTTACTCATAATTCACTGCATTCTTCTACAGGTTCGTCTGTTCTGTTATCCCACCCGGAGCTGAAAATTTAAAGGGAAATGAGGTTGAGACAATAATCAAATTCAAAGATGCTCTTGGAATAGATGATCTTGATGCTGCTTCTGTTCACATGGAGGTATGTAATTTTACTGTTTCAAGTCCACTTAGCTACGAGCTCTCAGGTACTTTGTAAATTAAAAAAATTGTTTTTTTATTGTTGTTTATTCTCTCTATGAGACTTTTTTTTTCGTTTTGTAGATTGGAAGGCGTATTTTCAGGCAACGTTTGGAAACTGGAGACCGTGAAGCTGATGTGGAGCAGCGACGTGTGAGTTTCTCATATATTTCAATTTGCAAGACCTATAGTCCTTTTAGATGATTGAGATGTGTTATTCTAGACTACTTATCACTACTGTAAAAATATGTGCAGGCATTTCAGAAGCTTGTTTATGTTTCAACCCTTGTCTTTGGTGACGCATCAAAATTTTTACTACCTTGGAAGCGGATATTCAAAGTCACGGATGCTCAGGTATCTGTTCATTATGTCAATTTTCTGATTGAAAATATAGTAATTAAAATATGAGTAAATGGGTGTGATGGCGATTGAATTGGAAATAAGATAAAACAAATTTGCTATAATAAGTATGAGATTAGGGAAACAATATTAAAACAGATTTGACATTGTGCGGTTATAGAGGAAGGTAAAGCACACTGTGCTTGTACACGCGCTTATTTATTATATTTATGTTGATCAATATGTACGAGCTTGCATATCAATTTTGTTTAGATTTTATCATGACTATGTATTAGTATGATGATGTCGTTGATTGCTCATAATAACCTCCATCCAAATTTAGATTTCATTTCGATGGCATTTCAATGGCAGGTTGATATTGCCATACGAGACAATGCTCAAAGACTGTTTGCTGTTAAATTAAATTCTTTTGGCAGAGGTAATCCACTTTTAAAAGCTTTCCATTGCATTGTCATTTTAGAACATGCTCTTTGATAAATAAATCAGCAGACTTTTTTCTGCAGACACCTACCTATCTAGATTGATTTGCAATCCAATCAAAGCAACATTATTCAACAAATCTATTAACACTTGATTTAGGCTCTGTTTGGTTGGGCTGTTTCTGATGGAAAGCTGCTGATAGAAAAAGTACTGATTCTGGAAAACAGAGTTTTGCTAAAAAACTGTTTGGCTGAAACAGAGTTTACAAAACAGAGTTTTCAATAAATTTTTTTTTCAAATATAACACAATAAAATTGCATTCATACATTTTTTCCAAATAATTTTTTTTTCCAATCATAACATATTTTTCAAACATTAACATCTTCTACATATCGCAACACCCAACGCAGAAAATCTTTTTTTTCATCCAGACAATTTGTAGGCCTATGCTCTAGCTTCAAACACCTCATCTGCTATAATATCACGCAGTGCGATCATCTCTTCTACACCAGCCGCAGTGTCAGGGCAATCTTCTTGCCTCCTTTGAGAGGTCGTCCCAAGATATGGATCCCTTTGCTCAGACTCAATGAAATCTATATCTACGCGCGAAGGGTGGCGACGAATGAAATTATGCAATGTCATCGTGGCGATCACTATACGTGCTTGTTTGTCGAAGCTATAGCTAGGCATGTCCCGCAGTATGACCCATTTCTTCTTCCAAACACCGAATGAGCGCTCTATCACACTTCTAAGGGATGAGTGTGCATGATTGAACATCTCCCGACGTCCTTCTGCTCAACGACCACCACGAGCAAAGTCTTGTAGATGATATCGCGTTTCCTAATAAGGTTTTAGGTAACCCTTTTGCAGTGGATTGCCAGAGTCAACCAAGTAATACTTTCCTGCACATTAATAATAATTATTTAGTGGCCAAATTTTATTATAAATAAATAGACAAAATAAATTTAAGAGTTAGCCAGAGGTGGATGAGGGAAATTATAACGTGGATCACTCAGGGCAAAATTGAATATACGACTATCGTGTGTTGATCCTTCTCAACCAGCCATAACAAAAGTAAAGCACATATTAAAATCACAAGCTGCCATGACATTTTGAGTTGGACTACCACGCCTCCCAATGTACGGTACTTGACTTCCAACTGGCACGCACGCATGAACATGTGTCCCATCTATCGCTCCAATGCAATTTCTAAAAAAAGGCATGTAACGTCTGTCATATAGAATCTCTGGTGGTGTTCCACTGAAATTTCTATCTGATGGTTGTATCACTTCCTTCGATAATTGCATTAATGCGCGAAGACCGCGAGAAAAAAAATCTGCTAATTGTCTCCGATGAATGCTGAAATCTCTCGCACGTTTTTCTCATTGATTCATTATGTGACAATATGTATACCGTCAATGCTAAGATTTCCCTTGATGCAGTTCTTCGAGTTCCTTGGAACCCACATTTCTCCTCCAGAGACAGTAATAAATCCATAAAAATTTCCTGACTCATCATAAAAGAGTCATGAAACCGAACTTGAGGCGCACGAAGAAGCTCGCCAACCCATTTGTCTCCTGTTTGTTTTGATGTCATACGAGGAACTGGGCCGTTAAACAGACCAGTATATTCTGATACCAAACATACTGCTGATACCACATTTTGATGACTTGCAATAACATAATTTCTTCTCGTAGTTTCATGCTCTTCCGTCGAACTTTCAGAATCATCGGTAGACATTTCCTGTTAATATACACAAGGAATAATTAAAGATAATGCAAAAAAGAGATAAACAGAACCATGAATACTAGCATAATGATATCCGCATTCACAAAAAAGATAAACAATACATAACAGATAAGATAACATTAGTTCACACAATAGAGATAAACACAACCATGAGTACAAGCAACAGAAAATATAAGCTAACAGATAATAAAATACAAAAACATAACAGCTAAGATAGTATCATAGGCTCCATATTAACCCCCACGAAGGAAACGGTTACGCAGCCACTGACGTTTTGGGAATCTGGAAGGCACAAAAAGTCTCTCTATGATTTGTATCCATAAAATATGTGATGACGAAGTCATTGAAGTCTTCATCATCTACCACTTCCGGGTACATGGCTAATTTGTCTAATGCTCGCTGAATGTTAAACGCAGAAGAAGCTTTTGGGGGTGGCTCTTGGATGCATCTGCTGATGGTCTTAGAAGACTCCGCCAAATCTTCTAATACAGAGCTAACAAGTTCGTTTTTCCATTTCCTTCGTTTTTTGGAAACTTCTGATGTACCGTCATGAGTCGCAGGACCCTTGTTGACCTCAACGTCTACATGTTCACCATCTGACATCACTCTTTCATCAAAAGACTCTGGTGGATCATTGGTGGTGTTGGGGGTACATGAATGATGTCCTGTCGCGACAACAACACTGAACATCAGGGTGAGTTTCTCCTCTAACTTTGGATGGATGCCTGAATACCGAAATTTCTTGGCGGCCGGGACAACCTGAAAAATTATACATTTTAGTAAACTTGAATTAAGAAAGATTTATTTGACAAAATTATTGACTTTTAAAAAAAATACCTTCAATCGCTCATCTCACCACTCGTCGGAGGCGTCAATAGTTTTCCTTGACGTATTCCAACCTAACCCGGTCTCACCGCGTTTCAACTCCATCCAGAGTTTCCATTCCTTCTTCAGATGATCCCATTTATTTTTGAATTGGACCTTATCGTATTTTTTTTCAGTTGACTCTTCAAATTTCTTCATAATATTACTCCACCCCTCCTTATTAAAATGCGTCGTTGGCCGATTCCCGAGTTTGATCTCCTTAATGCAAATATCGCAAAAGAGCAGAACATCGGCATTATCCCACATTGCGACAACACCTCCATCTTTTGTTTTCCCCATCTTTATAAGGCAAACACATGAAAATATAAACAGCATTCAAAAATATTATAAATGTAGATCTAAACAATATCTGGATCACAAACACATATATACACACACATACAAACACACACATATAACTCACACACACACATACAAACACACACACATATAACTCACACACATATATATACACCATCTTACACAAACACACACATACAACTCACACACACATAATCACACACACATAATCACACACACATATATACACACACATACAAACACACAAACATACAACTCACAAACAAACAATCACACACACATATAACTCACACACACACATACACAAGCATATAACTCACACACAAACACATAACTCACACACACACATACAAACACACACACATACAACTCACACACACATAACCACACACACATAACCACACACACATATATATACACCATCTTACACAAACACACACACATACAACTAAAAAACAAACAATCACACACACATATACACACACACATATACACAAAAACATATAGCTCACACACACACATACACAAGCATATAACTCACACACAAACACATAACTCTCACACACACACACAAACACACACACATATAACTCACACACACACACAACCACACACACATATATATACACCATCTTACACAAACACACACATACAACTCACACACACATAATCACACACACATATATACACACACATACAAACACACAAACATACAACTCACAAACAAACAATCACACACACATATAACTCACACACACACATACACAAGCATATAACTCACACACAAACACATAACTCACACACACACATACAAACACACACACATACAACTCACACACACATAACCACACACATATATACACCATCTTACACAAACACACACACATACAACTAAAAAACAAACAATCACACACACATATACACACAAACATACAACTCACACACACACAATCACATACACATATTCACACACACATATATATACACACACACACATACAACTCACACATAAACAATCACACACACATATACACACAAACATATAACTCACACACACACATACACAAACACACACACATATACACACACATACACACACATTTGGTCAAAAAATTCTGAAATTAACACATCAATCTTTTGTTAAGAGAAATAACAAAAATTTTGGGAATCAAAAGAGAGGAAACAGAGCATAACAAAAATTCCCAAAATTTTCTGAAATCAAAGAAGAAGAGGAAGAAGAATGCACCGAAAAAACAAGGGACAGGAAAACAGAGGAGATCGGGAGCAGCATCGCAGGGAGGAGAACGGGAGCACAACCACACCGGAGAAACAGGAAAAATACGGCAGCTGCGTGGGCTGCAGTGGAAAGACGGAAGCGCCGGAAAGAAGAAAAAATGAGGGTTTTCATACCTGCGTGGGCTGCAGTGGTCGCCGAGGGGGAAGACGGAAGCGCCGGAAGGGTCGATGTCGTGATCGACGGCAGCTGCCGCCAAAGACGCTAGGGCTTCAACTTCTTCTACCCGTCGGGAGGAAGATTGGGACGGCTGCTGTGCGGATGGGCTGGAAAAACAAATCGCGGATGGGTTATAGCACAAAGGAGCGGAATCAAATAAACGGTGTTTCGTACAAAAGCTAACCCAAACTCAGCTTATACGAAAAACGGAGTTTTTTTGAAATCGCACCGCAGGGCATAAGCCCAACCAAACGTCACCTTAAAGCACTTACCTTTGCCATTACCTACCTTAAATCCTATCATGTCACGTCCTATTTTATCCTTGGGTTTGTAAACTTACCTTCTCAACTTTAAATTGTTAGAGAATGTTCATGCTTTTTAGGGCATAAGGTTTCCTCAACTTATCTGCCATTTGCTTTATTTAGTAAGATACATGCAATTTTTATGTTCTCGTGAGACTGTTGACATGAATTTGTTGGAAACAAAATGGATAAATCACACCATACCACACTAGAAATCCCTGACGCATGGGATATGATCTCTAAGTCTATGCAGGAAAACAATATAGAAAATGTCCTTAATTAGATGTTGAAAATGATCAAACTAACCAGATTTAACAGAATTGCTGCTATGAACCAGTGAGTGGAAAAGAATGATTTATATCAGACGGTCAAGTAGCTGGGAATCTGTGATATATGGTAATTTAGAGCAATGATAAATTAAGTACTGTTGATTTTTAAAAGGTTTAAAACTTCCATTTCCTAGTCAACTTTCATAGCCTTTATCATATGAATCCCCACACAACTTTTATGCTATCCTACCGTATAGTCGTTGCAATGACGCATGCTTATACTTGACGCACATCAATCTCTTTCCCATGGATTATCATATTAGCCATCCAACCATGTGCGCACGGATTGACTTGTGACCTTTACGTATTTAAACATATAGACTATATGATTAATGATGTGGCGTAGGGTATGACTAGATGAAAACTAAGGCTAGATGCAAATGCAATGACCGACAAAGTCAATCTTGCAAAATAACATTTATGAACTATATAACTTGATTTCACCACAATTTAATTAAAAGCATTTAAAATAAGAAAACATAGAGAGGAGTATGAGCGCAAGAGTGCGCAAAATCAAATACCGTTTAAATGGGAAATCACAAAGACCAAAATAACTGAAACAATACTTACAAACCAATATCTCTTCAAGTAGAGAACAAACACAAGATCCAATGTTAAAAGAAATAACAACAAACCTTGAACTTTGCAAACAATGAGGTGAGGGCTAGAGGTACTTTTAGAGGGCTGCTCGGGACTGATTTCAGCACTCAAATTCTGTATGTGGCTGTCCAGAAACTAGGAAAGCAACCTGGACGGTGATGGAAACAGCATTCAGCAACCTGTGGAGGGAAGTGACTGTCCATTGTCCAAGGTGCAGGACAGCAACTCACACTTTGCTGCGAGGTGTTTTGGGTGGCTGGCAGCAAGCTTCAGGAAATTTGGTGATTGAGGGAGAGGTGTTGGGATGCTTGGGCAAGGCTGCTGGGCTGTTTGGATGGTCTGGAAAGCAGCAAGTTGGTGGGGGGGAGAAGTGGGAAATGGTGGAGAGGTGGATGGTTTGGATTCCTGGATGCAGGGAGAGGGCGGGTATTAGGGGAAGTGGGTTTAAGGGGTGCTGGATTGAAGACAGCAGAGGCTCCACGTGTAGTTTAGAGGTGGGGAGTTGGGGATGGGTTTGGTCATGGCTTCACGAGAGAGAGCGGGAGAGAGAGGGAAGGGGGGAATGGTCTCCTATGGTTCCACGTGAGCAAGCAAGGAGGTAAGGGGGAAAGGAGGATGGTTCGGCTGTGTGGGGAAGTGGGGAAAGTGGGCTAAACTTAGGGGAAGTTTGGGTGGTTTCGCGTGAGATAGAGGGGAGAAACTATTGAGGGGTGGTGGTGGTGCTGTGAGTGGGGAAAATGGGTGAGTGGTATGGCTTGATTTTAGGAGTTAAGTGTTATGGGCCCTTTGTTATTCCCATAATAGGGCTACAACCCGCACACTCCAACCAGCTCTGCGCGCAGATATTCACACGATTGGTTTGAGGCCGGGTCCCGAATCCTTTACCTCCTTGACGAGAATCCCTTCCTTTGACTCATCACCAACTGAGCTGCAGCTGGTGATTGTCATTCCGACTTGTGAACCCCAAACGCATTTGCGCTCCTTTTGCTCTCACTCCCAAGTAGGTTCTCACGACCTCTCCCGACAAGCTCGCCGACATGTGCATCGGTAACAAGTTCAATAGAAGTTATTACGTTCCGCTATTCCCACCTTTTTATAGGAAGCTCCAAGTCGCAGCTCTTGGAAGCTCCAAGTCGCAGCTCTTGGAAGCTCCCAGTCACTCCAAATCTTAAATTTTGTAAGCTCTCCAATTGCGAGATTTCTAGTCACAACTTTCCCATCTTTTCTGTCAGAGTCTATTTTAGAATGTGAAGTTTGCCTATATGTAAAAAAACATCATACTATTTTTCTTGCCAAACTTTGTTAGAGTTTTGTTCGTCCTTTTAACCTTGTTCACTTGGTCATCTGAGTCCTAATCCCACCAAATCTGTTGGTGGTGGAAGTATGTATTTTTTTACTGTTATTGATCATTATTCTCGATATACTTGTATGTATCTTTTAAAAAAACTATCTAGACTCTTCTATGTTTTCTTTAAATTTTATAATAAAATTCGTATTTAGTTTGATTTACGTCTAAAAATTATACGGATAAATAATGTGATAGATTATATGAGCCAACACTTCTCTTTCTGTAACTCGCTTGCTTCTTCTCGCTGGTTGGCTTTCCAAAGCGGGGTGGCCTTCGTTCCCCATGGGGTAGTAAAACAAATGACATTCATCAAAATTGTTGTGTACATACACCCCAACGAAATGAAGTGTCAGAAAAGAAAAGTTGTCATCTCCTCGATGTTTCTTGAACACTCCCCTGTCAAATAAATGTTCTTTGCTCCTACTGGGGTAATGCAATTTCATTTCTTGTTTTCTTAATCATTTGCCTTCTACTCTTCAATGTAAGACATTTTTTCTCTTCTTCATCCAAATAGTACTCCTTTTGCCTCACTCCTCAGGTGTTTGGTGTTACTATTTTTGTACTCATCCCTGCATCTAGTCAGGACAAATTCTTCTCTCGCACTATCAAGTGTATCTTTAAATGTCAATGTATCTACTGATGCCATCTTCTTTGAGTCTACCTTTTATTTCTCCAAGGACGAGTCTTTTACTCTTAAGATCTCTCCTCCTGTCTCTAACATCTCTCCCCTACTTTGTGCCCTTTTCTATCATTCATTCTCCTCTACCTGATATCTGACAACCCGCAACACCTCCTCAACAACATATACATTCTCTTTTACCTTTTCTTTATTATTATCTTCGACATCCTTCTATTCTTGCTCTTATATCGTCTTCCACTCCAAAACCATCGACATCAACTCCCATATCAGCTCTCTCCTCCTTGGTGGTTCCTATACCTCAGTAGACTTAGACCTAAATGTTCCTATTGCTTTGTGGAAGGGCTAAGGGGTACGCAACACCTCCTCAACATCATATACATTCTCTTTTTCTTTTTTCTTATTGTTATCTTCGACGTCTTGCGACTCCTGCTCTTATAGCTCCTTCCTCTCCAGAATTGTAACATCCCTAAATTATTGACGCAAAATATTTATCTAAATTGTAGGGGCGAGTCGCGATCGTTTATTTGAGAGTTGGGAGTGTGCCGATAGCCATGTATTAAGTAGTATTCTAGTGAAATTGGGTTGCCAATAGTAATCTTTCCCCACTCTCCTCTTTACGGTTGTGAAGGAAACCGCTAGCCGCCCGATTTAACCCGCACCTCTTTCTTACGGGAGAAAAACCGCACGAACATCTCCGCTCTTCGTCTCCCGCAAACGGCGAGCCCGACGCCCCTTCCGCGCGTTCCGCAAGCCCTAATCGGCGGCCGTTCCCCTCCGGAAGCCAGATTCGACTCCTCCTCCCTCCTCTGAAGGCGCCAACAAGCATTCCTTTTCCTTCCTTGGCCTTGGAAGAGCCGATTTCAACCCTAGCCGGAGGTGTTGAGTTTCGTTTTGGTTTCGGTAAGTCCGTTTTCTCTTTTTCTCTATTCCTTTGTGGAAATCCTTCGTTTTGGAAACTAAAATAACCTAGGTTTTGGATTTATTTGCCCTAATTAGGTTTTGGGGTTCGAGTTTCACCGCGGAATTCGAGTAGAACGCCTTGGGAACCTCCATCGCTCTGCGTAAAGGTAAATTAGTAAAGTTTAGCTTCTAATTTTGGTAACCCTAGTTGTTTTGGATTTTTCCATCGGAAATACTTAGGGAAAATGTTGGTTTTAGGGCTGCCCTAAATTTTGCAGGTTTTTCGGTGGAGTCGGGGCAGCACTTGAAGGTCCCCAATAGGAGGTTTTTGCCTTTGAAATAGAAGATGCCGCCGCGCCGTGTATACGAGCGCCGCACCACCGCTGTAAGGAAATTTAATACCTGTTAGTTAGACATAACAAAAGTTATATTTTGTATACGCATATGTAGGTTTCGTACAAGCAACATAACCATGCATAGTAAAGTGTGGCGGTAGGACAATGGTCGCGGAAAACGTGTAGGATGACGCCCTTTTCCATGACCCAGTTAGTCAAGTTATGAATAATTATTTTAAGTACGAAACTTTACCCGCGTACGTAGGTTTGGAAATTGTCCAACCAAGGGCGTGAATGTCCCTTCAAGTCGACCACAAGAAAGTCAAGGGTCGCTTAGTAGTACACCAGAAAAGATATCCCTTGCAGAGTAGCGTCAGACCAATAAGGTCAGCCAGCACACAGAGTTCTTCCGTGCTAGGTAGAGGCGCACTACCGTACTCATGAGGTACATGGAACCTTATGAGTAGTACAGACTTGGGAATTATTTTTCCCTTGAGCCAGCTAGTAGATTCGAGACCGTGTCTGCGTGACACTAGAACATTTGGGTTCGTAAGATGGTCTCGGGTCGTCAGTTTCAGTTGCGCGTTAGGAGCTACTCTGCCTAGAGCCTTCCTAGTAGATGAGCAGGTTAGAAGCCACCTAGAACTCAAGTATAGACCTGACATGAGACAGTACGCTAGTTAGTGAACGCCAGGACTTGAGTTAGTAAAATAACAGTCACGTGCTTAGTACGAGTAGATGTGTGACCGGAGAATAGTGCGAAGGCATGCATAGCACATAGCATAAAAGTTTTAAATGCATAAAATTAATTTTCAAGACATACATGCATTCATATGTAAAACTGGCTTTTAGTGTCACTAGGAGGGGTTATTTTTCCTTACTCTGACCCTCCGTGGGCACTGTTTTTCAGGTGACCCAGGTGGGAAGTTACGTCTAGGATGAGCATGTGGTGGCGTCAGTTTGTACTATTTATCTTTTTCAGTTTACTCTATTTCAGCATGTACCTGTAGATGAGAATATTGTAACAAATTAATGTTTTGTCTAATTTGTATCAGACTATTATGCTTAACCAGATTTTCAGTTAATTCAGTTTTACTTTCCTGTTTAGTGGCTCTGTGAACCCAGATATCAGGTATGTGATTACCCTTAGTTTACTTTATTCAAACTTCCGCTGTAAGTCTTAAATTGCTTAGTATAGATTTTTTTACCTGCTGCTACTAGTTTTAATACTGTTTCCTAGTTTTCTTTACATCGCTGACCCGGCCGGACGGCTGATTTCTGAAATACTGGGAAGGGGTGTTACAAATTGGTATCAGAGGGAGGTTTAGGATCCCTGGACCCTAGAAAGAATTCACAGAGCCATAGGAGCGTATAAGAGTAAACTCTTGTCAGTAAAGTACTTTAAGTTGCGATTAAGCCTTAGTGTTCGCTAGAGTACAAAATAAGTTGCTAGATCAGATTTCTTAAATGCTTGATAAATAACCAGATTTCCTTTATTTATTCTATCAGGCACCACGAGTTAGTGAACCAGGTGAATCTTCACGCCAGAACCCGATTCCTAATGCAACCATGGGAGATGCTGCCATGCCACAGGTACCGCCAGTTCCAGCAGCTCCAGAGGGCACTGACATAGCATCTCAGATTGCCAGGGCGGTTACTGTTGCCTTGATGGAGTTTCAGAGAGGACTGGCTGCAGGATTTCCAGCTCCAGTACAAGTACCAGTCCCTGCACCAGCTCCTGCAGCAGCACCTGTGGAGATGACCCTGGAGCGCTATTTGAGAAATTTCAGAGAACTTCAGCCTTCGAACTACAGTGGGGATGAGACCCCGATGGATACTGATGATTGGATAGCTAACACCAGAGACCTGCTGAATGTGTTGGAGTGCCCGGAGAATAAGAAAGTTCCTCTGGCAGCTTTCCTCCTCCGAGGAGAGGCAAAAGTCTGGTGGGACAAATACCGGACAGATGATCCTGCAGGTAAAGTGTTATGATCAATTCCTTATTTTAGGAAGTAATGTGTAAATTTTAATATTCTATGATCGTTTTTTTGGTTGGCCAGGCCGTACCCCAGACATGTTCGCTTGGGGCGAGTTCTCTAGAGCTCTTGCTAGTTGGTTCGTGCCTCCTTCCGCACGACGAGGTCTCCAAGAGAAGTATCTGAGGCTTTTCCAGGGGGACAGGACAGTTACTGAGTACGAGCGAGAGCTGACTCATCTGGCTAGATATGCGGGCGTGATGCAGGGAGATCAGACTGAGAAGTGCAGTCGTTTCGTGGATGGCTTGCGTGACTCGTTGAGGCAGCCGCTGATGACTATGGTCAACGCTGATTACAGGAGCTTAGTGGATACGGCTCGCAGACTGGAGGCTGACCAGCAGAAGGTTCAGAAGCGAAGTAGTTTCCGTGCGAAGCGATCTCAGGATTCGCATCAGCCGCAGCAGAACAAGAATGACCAAGGTAAGAACTGGAACAAGAAGCCGAAGCCTGATGCTAAGAAGAATGGTCAATCTGGTGACCGGAGCAAGGACTATCCCACGTGTCCCAAGTGTCAGCGTCGCCATTCAGGAGAGTGTTTGGCCAGTGCAGGCGTATGCTATAAGTGCCGACAACCTGGACACATAGCTCGCTTCTGTCAGGAAGCTGGGACAAATCAGGTAATCAAGGTCCTTTTTGTATTGATTTCACTTATGTAATTACGATAGATTGTTAATGAAATTTATTTCCTGCAGTCGAAGTTCGAGGTTGGTGGCCCTAGCAGGGTAGATAAGGGCAAAGCATTGATGATTACTGATGGGAGACCACAACAGGGTCGAGACTTAGTGCAGCCCAGAGCTTATGGGCTGGGTCAGCAGGAGGCGAAGGATCAGGAGGATGTTGTGACAGGTAAGTGTTGGTTGCTTGCAAGTTGGTTTTAAATCCTCCGTAGTGACACATTAAATTTTTCATCCTTCATAAATCATTCATGTAGGCATCCTTATGATTCGTAACTTACCCTCTAAGATTCTGTTTGATACGGGTGCCTCGCACTCGTTTATCGCGGAATCTTTAGTGCGTAAGTTGGATTTAGAAGTCTTCCCCGAGTCAGTACCGCTGGAAGTCATGATGCCGAATGGATCCCTTCTGCAGACCAGAGACAAGTGCAGGGTGCCAGTGCAGTTTGGTGACACTGAGATTATCGTGGAAGCTTTGCTGCTACCTATAGCAGGGTTTGACTTGATTTTTGGAATGGACTGGCTTTCAGCAGTCAACGCCAGGTTTGACTGTAGGGCGAAGCAGATTCAGTTCGATGGCCCCAACCAGACATCTTTCTCTTTTCAGGGATTGAAGGGAGTAGTGAAGATGATCATATCTGCAGTCCAAGCGAGAAAGTGCATTAGTCAGGGCTGTGAAACCTTCGTAGTACTCATGAGCGCGGAGTCTAAGGCTGATTTGTTAGAGGTACCAGTGGTCCAGGAGTTTCCAGATGTTTTCCCGGAAGAGCTCCCTAGTGCCCCTCCAGATAGAGAGATTGAGTTCCCGATAGACTTGCATCCTGGGGCTACACCGGTAGCCAAATCTCCCTATCGGATGGCTCCAAGGGAACTAGCAGAATTGAAGAGCCAGTTGCAGGAGCTGCTTGATTTGGGTTTTATACGCCCCAGTACTTCGCCTTGGAGTGCTCCAGTGCTTTTCGTGAAGAAGAAGGATGGTAGTCTGAGATTGTGCATAGACTACCGTGAATTGAATAAGCTGACCGTAAAGAACAAGTACCCGATTCCTAGGATTGATGATTTGTTCGACCAGTTGGTGGGAGCGAGCACCTTCTCCAAGTTAGATCTGAGGTCGGGCTACCATCAGCTGAGGATTCGTGACGTGGATATACAGAAGACTGCTTTCAGTACCAGATATGGACACTTCGAGTTCGTGGTCATGCCGTTCGGGCTGACCAATGCCCCTTCAGTATTTATGGACCTGATGAACAGGGTATTTCGGGAGTATTTAGATCGTTTTGTCATCGTCTTCATAGATGATATTTTGGTGTTCTCTAAGAGTGCAGAAGATCATGCAGCTCACCTCAGGATTGTTTTGAGCACACTCAGGAAGAATCAGTTGTATGCCAAATTTTCAAAGTGTGAGTTTTGGCTTTCAGAGATTGCATTCTTAGGCCACATCATCAGTCAGAAAGGGGTTAGCGTTGATCCAAAGAAGATAGAGGCCATTAAGAGTTGGCCAAGGCCGACGACAGTTTCAGAGGTTCGCAGCTTTTTGGGTCTTGCTGGATACTACAGGAGATTCATCAAGGATTTCTCGAAGATAGCCTTACCACTGACTTCCCTCACTAGGAAGGGAAAGGGCTTGGATTGGACAGTTGAGTGTGAGTTGGCCTTTGAGAACTTGAAGAACAGATTGATGACCGCACCAGTTTTGAGTTTACCTTCAGGGCCAGACGGATTTCAGATCTATAGTGATGCTTCAGGTCAGGGTTTGGGTTGTGTTCTCATGCAGCATGGAAAGGTCGTAGCTTATGCCTCGAGACAGTTAAAGGTTCATGAGAGGAACTATCCCGTTCATGACTTGGAGCTTGCAGTAGTCATTCATGCTCTGAAGATATGGAGACACTACCTCTATGGAGTGCGTTGTGAGATCTTTACTGATCATAAGAGCCTTAAGTATATCTTTGATCAGCGAGAGCTCAATTTGAGGCAGCGCAGATGGTTGGAGTTTCTAGCAGACTACGATGTAGACATTCAGTACCACCCAGGAAAGGCGAACGTGGTAGCTGATGCTCTTAGCAGGAGAGGCTCGTGTTTCTATCTTCTCACTCAGCAGGAGGAGTTAGTACGAGAGCTGGAGAGACTGGACATCGTCGTTGTGCCCCGTGGCAGTTTTGGTTCTGCTTGGTTGAGTTGGATGGAGATTTCGTGCGATATTAGAGATAGGATCAGGACAGCTATACCGTTGGATCCAAAGATGGCAGAGATTTGGATCTCAGTGCAGTCAGGTCAGAAAGAGAGGTTCTCTATTCAGGATGAGTTATTATTCCATGATGGCAGAGTGTGCATCCCAGATGTTAGTCACCTACGCGAAGACATTCTTTTTGAGGCACACAATTCCAGATATTCGATACATCCTGGTAGCACGAAGATGTATGCAGATCTTAAGAAGACAGTCTGGTGGCCAGGTTTGAAGAGTGATGTTGCAGATTATGTAGGGAAGTGTGAGACATGCAAGTTGGTTAAGGCCGAGTGTCAGAGGCCTGGAGGCAAATTGCAGCCACTTCCCATCCCCGAGTGGACTTTTGAGGATATATCTATGGACTTCATTCATGGTTTGCCGAGATCGCAGAGTGGGAATGATTCCTTGTGGGTTATAGTAGATCGGCTTTCTAAGGTCGCCCATTTCATTCCTCTTAGGAAGACAGATCAAGGTCCGAAGCTAGCCCAGTTATATTTAGATGAGATAGTTCGACTTCACGGTGTTCCCAAGACTATAGTTTCAGACCGAGATGGCAGATTTACCTCCAGGGAGTGGCGATACGTTCAGGAGCGGTTGGGTACCAAGTTACATTTCAGCACCGCTTTCCATCCACAGACCGATGGATAGACTGAGCGCACAAATAGGACTTTGGAGGATCTGCTACGGATGTGCATTCTAGATTTTGGAGGGAAGTGGGAGAAGTATGTTACTCTTGTGGAGTTCTCCTACAACAACAGTTTCCAGGCAAGTATTGGGATGGCACCGTTCGAGGCCCTCTATGGTAGACGTTGTCGGACACCGTTATGTTGGGCAGAGAGTGAGGAAAGATCTTCTATCAGAGAGTCATGGATTGATAAGACCACTGATAGGATCAAGCTTATTCGGGAGCGTATGAGGACAGCTCAGGATCGCCAGGCCAAGTATCATGATCAGAAGCACAGGTCAGTAGAGTTCAGTGTTGGAGACTACGTTTATCTGAAGGTCAGACCAGTCAGAGGAGTCTCTAGAATAAAGCGAATGAAGAAGCTGAGTCCCAGATTCGTTGGTCCTTTTGAGGTACTGGAAAGAGTTGGTGAGGTTGCATATAGGTTGGCCTTACCTGAAGAAATGAGTGGTGTACATGATGTATTCCACGTCTCCTACCTTAGGAGAGCAGTCAGAGATTCTAGTCAGATCATCAGTACCGAAGAAGCACCAATCGAGACAGATCTTAGCATTGGAGTTAGACCAGTCAAGATAGTGGACTCAAGGATTCAGAAGCTCAGAAATAGAGAGATTCGCATGGTCAAAGTCCTTTGGATGAACTGTGGCCGTCCAGAGTATACTTGGGAGCGAGAGGATGAGCTTAAGAGCAATGCAGACTATTCTTTTCTCTTCGATTCAGGTATGGATTCAATTTTCGAGGACGAAAATTTTTTTTTAGGAGGGGAGATTTGTAACATCCCTAAATTATTGACGCAAAATATTTATCTAAATTGTAGGGGCGAGTCGCGATCGTTTATTTGAGAGTTGGGAGTGTGCCGATAGCCATGTATTAAGTAGTATTCTAGTGAAATTGGGTTGCCAATAGTAATCTTTCCCCACTCTCCTCTTTACGGTTGTGAAGGAAACCGCTAGCCGCCCGATTTAACCCGCACCTCTTTCTTACGGGAGAAAAACCGCACGAACATCTCCGCTCTTCGTCTCCCGCAAACGGCGAGCCCGACGCCCCTTCCGCGCGTTCCGCAAGCCCTAATCGGCGGCCGTTCCCCTCCGGAAGCCAGATTCGACTCCTCCTCCCTCCTCTGAAGGCGCCAACAAGCATTCCTTTTCCTTCCTTGGCCTTGGAAGAGCCGATTTCAACCCTAGCCGGAGGTGTTGAGTTTCGTTTTGGTTTCGGTAAGTCCGTTTTCTCTTTTTCTCTATTCCTTTGTGGAAATCCTTCGTTTTGGAAACTAAAATAACCTAGGTTTTGGATTTATTTGCCCTAATTAGGTTTTGGGGTTCGAGTTTCACCGCGGAATTCGAGTAGAACGCCTTGGGAACCTCCATCGCTCTGCGTAAAGGTAAATTAGTAAAGTTTAGCTTCTAATTTTGGTAACCCTAGTTGTTTTGGATTTTTCCATCGGAAATACTTAGGGAAAATGTTGGTTTTAGGGCTGCCCTAAATTTTGCAGGTTTTTCGGTGGAGTCGGGGCAGCACTTGAAGGTCCCCAATAGGAGGTTTTTGCCTTTGAAATAGAAGATGCCGCCGCGCCGTGTATACGAGCGCCGCACCACCGCTGTAAGGAAATTTAATACCTGTTAGTTAGACATAACAAAAGTTATATTTTGTATACGCATATGTAGGTTTCGTACAAGCAACATAACCATGCATAGTAAAGTGTGGCGGTAGGACAATGGTCGCGGAAAACGTGTAGGATGACGCCCTTTTCCATGACCCAGTTAGTCAAGTTATGAATAATTATTTTAAGTACGAAACTTTACCCGCGTACGTAGGTTTGGAAATTGTCCAACCAAGGGCGTGAATGTCCCTTCAAGTCGACCACAAGAAAGTCAAGGGTCGCTTAGTAGTACACCAGAAAAGATATCCCTTGCAGAGTAGCGTCAGACCAATAAGGTCAGCCAGCACACAGAGTTCTTCCGTGCTAGGTAGAGGCGCACTACCGTACTCATGAGGTACATGGAACCTTATGAGTAGTACAGACTTGGGAATTATTTTTCCCTTGAGCCAGCTAGTAGATTCGAGACCGTGTCTGCGTGACACTAGAACATTTGGGTTCGTAAGATGGTCTCGGGTCGTCAGTTTCAGTTGCGCGTTAGGAGCTACTCTGCCTAGAGCCTTCCTAGTAGATGAGCAGGTTAGAAGCCACCTAGAACTCAAGTATAGACCTGACATGAGACAGTACGCTAGTTAGTGAACGCCAGGACTTGAGTTAGTAAAATAACAGTCACGTGCTTAGTACGAGTAGATGTGTGACCGGAGAATAGTGCGAAGACATGCATAGCACATAGCATAAAAGTTTTAAATGCATAAAATTAATTTTCAAGACATACATGCATTCATATGTAAAACTGGCTTTTAGTGTCACTAGGAGGGGTTATTTTTCCTTACTCTGACCCTCCGTGGGCACTGTTTTTCAGGTGACCCAGGTGGGAAGTTACGTCTAGGATGAGCATGTGGTGGCGTCAGTTTGTACTATTTATCTTTTTCAGTTTACTCTATTTCAGCATGTACCTGTAGATGAGAATATTGTAACAAATTAATGTTTTGTCTAATTTGTATCAGACTATTATGCTTAACCAGATTTTCAGTTAATTCAGTTTTACTTTCCTGTTTAGTGGCTCTGTGAACCCAGATATCAGGTATGTGATTACCCTTAGTTTACTTTATTCAAACTTCCGCTGTAAGTCTTAAATTGCTTAGTATAGATTTTTTTACCTGCTGCTACTAGTTTTAATACTGTTTCCTAGTTTTCTTTACATCGCTGACCCGGCCGGACGGCTGATTTCTGAAATACTGGGAAGGGGTGTTACAAGAATCACCGACATCAACTCCCATACTAGCTCTTTGCACCTTGGTTGGTTCCTATACCTCAGTAGACTTAGACCTGAATGTTTCCACTGCTATACAGAAGGGATTAGGAGTATGCAATATCCTATTATTAATGTTGTGTCTTATGCCAATCTAAGTTCTTCATGCAACAAGTTTGCCTCGGCACCTTTTACCACCATCATCCCTATTACCTACCATGAAGCTCTTTGTATACCTTGTTGGAAGGAGTTTATGGATGAGAAAATCTCTGTCTTGGCATCGCGCGATACTTGTTTGTTCCTACCCTCCACCTAGAGACGATTTTGTTGATTGACGATGAGTTTTTTCTATCAAGTTTCTTCCTTTATGGTATTGTGGACTAATACAACGTTCGTCTGCTTGCTAAAGAGTTTACCAAGACATATGATGTTGTTTCTATGACACATTCTCTCTGTACTAAGTCATCCTCTTCGTTGTTTACAACCCGAATTGACAAATATCCCAGCTCGAAGTTGAAAAATGACTTCTTATATTTTGACTTACATATAGAGGTCTCTATGGTGCAATCTCTTGGTTGTGTTGCTCAGTGGGAGCCTCAAATGTGTAATATAAAAAGTCCATTTATGGTCTTAAATAAAGTCTTCAAGCATGGTTTGACAAATTCAGCCATGTCATCTTTACCATTGGTTTTTCCATAAGCAATGCTGATTACTCTCTCTTTATACAAAACACCAACTAATGATTGATTATTCTTGTTGTATACGTGGATGACAGACATTTTTCTTACCGGAGATGATTCCTCTGGACTAGAGATAATGAAGAAACAATTTTCGAGCATATTTTGTTACAAAGCATATGAGTCCTCCCAGATACTTCTTGAGAATCAAAATAGCGAGACTCGATATCACCATAGTTTTTTTCCAACGAAAGTATGCTTTAGATCCACTTGAAGAAATATGTCTTCTTGAACAAATCCTGCTCTGAATCATATGCCAATGAGCACTGACAGATTATGGGATGAGACATCTCTTCTACAAAATATCATTCGTTGTAGTCGTCTGGTTAGTAAACTTATTTATCTTATCATAACTAGACATGAAATCTTCTTTGTTGTTAGAAAGGTCAATCATTTTATGTAAGCTTTCAGAGAGTGTCGTTTGGAAATTTCGTAAAAATATTAGAACACGTCAAAGAGTCTCTGTGTAAAGGACTACTATTTCTGTAACACTCCTACCTAGTTCAACAACAATCAACAGTCCGACCAGAATTTGTAATAAGAAGTAAACTAAGCATCAATAATAAAATTGGTACAAAGCGTAATTAAATGGAAGCAAAATTGAACAATACTTATAGTGAAAGCAAAAGTGTGAAACTAAGGGTAAAAAGGCACCTCAAAATTTTTGAATTCACAGGGCCAACTTAAATATGAGATACTGAAATCCTAAACATTGTCTGATACATAAAAAACTTTAGATATTTCAAATACATTATTTTCTTAAATAAAATGTACAACATCTGGAATGAAATGTAACTGAAAGAAAGACAAACAAAAATGGAGATCCACAAATGCTTATCCTAGGCATATCTCCCCGCCCGTGACCCCTTAAAAGAATTATCCGAAGATGGGGCAGCCCAAGTTGACCAACTAGTGAGTAAGCAAGATCATTTCTCCTTATGAGTAATGACACTAAAAATAATTTGAAAGGAAAATGAGTACATGATTTTAAACAATATTTTAGATCGAGGAAAAATGTACTATATTTTTTATGCATGTTTGTCTATAAAAATTCTTTAAACATAAATGCCTGTTCTATTGTGATCATAACTTGATCTTTTTTTCGATTTTTGAAATCATTAAACTATAGAGATTTTAGATTTTGACATATACTTGAACTTTATATGTCTCATAACCTTCTTTCTTCTTATTCTAGGTTAAGTAGATTCTTATGCGCATTCTAACGATTCGTGTCCCTACTAAAGAACACAAGTGTTCTAGTGTCTCACGGTCACAGACATAGACTCATATCTACTAATCCTTTATATGGTGTGTCGTCTCCCCAACTTAGGGCTCATAAGTCCTGTTAATCCCTATGAGTAAGATAGAGCACATTCATCACACGAGGAAGCCTCGATCGTGCCTCCTAATTATCTTTTATTAGACTTTGGATTGCATACTTATTCATCCTTGTGTCTTAGATCACGTCTCATAATAATTGACCATCTCATATACGTATTCTTGTGTTTTTTGTATTTTCTTACATTTCTAAAGAAAAACTCAATTACATATACTATATAGTTTCACAAGATTCATAAAGGTTTAACTGAAAGAAAAAATGCATTACTTATGTTCAGACATGATTTGCTCGTATTACTTAGATGCGTTGATGGGCTTATCATTTCTTATCCTCATTTACAATCGAATTTTGTTAAATACTATTTCATATTATTTACGTGTATTCTCTTAACTATACGAAGAAAATTCCATGCATATTACTATGTGGTATGCCTAATCAAAAAGATTAAAATTTCTTACTTTGGGGTTGCAACATTCGTAAATGCGACACGATGACATGATTCCCCTTTAGGCTAATCCCGAAAACCAAGCAGTAAAGCTCCTCCTCGCTTCTAGGGTTTGTTTGCAATGCAAAGGGAGGAACAAACTTAGCGCAATTGAAACCAGTTGGCCTACAATAGTGACAAAGGTGAGTCACAACTTATCCACCCTTTTGCAATAAGGGATTCTAAATACCAACGAACTAAAATCGCAATGATTTTAAGAACTTACCACAAAAATAGGGTTGTTAAAGCCTTGATCCAAAACTGCAAGGTAGATGGCCGAACCTTCCCTCTGCCAATTTCAGACACCTGATATGGGAATAAGGAAGAGGGGAAGTGAATATTGTTTGAAAATAAAAAACAAAAAGGAAACAATTGAGAGTCACTCGGAGAAGAAGAAAACCTGAGTTATAGTCTCTCTGAACTCGTCGATCACGACGCAAGGCTGGTCCAGAGGCGCAAAAAGGGATTTCTGATCACAGAATACTCACCAGCTTTTATGACTGGACTGGAAGATTGAGTCATTGATGCTCTGTCACGACCCGTCTAAACAAAAGCCTGAATGCGTTTTGGGCGGGTCGTGATGCCACAGGCATGAGCGGAAGGAAAATTCATGACTGTTAGGCGGGAGAAGAGACACCGATAATAAATTTTAAAATAATTAATTTGGAGGGAAATAGTTTGTTGACTCGCCAGCTTTTATGACTGGACTGGAAGATTGAGTCACTGATGCTCAGTCACGAGCCGTCTAAACAAAAGTCTGAATGTGTTTTGGGCGGGTCGTGATGACACAGGCATGAGCGGAAGGAAAATTCATGACTGTTAGGCGGGAGAAGAGACACCGATAATAAATTTTAAAATAATTAATTTGGAGGGAAATAGTTTGTTTTTATTCTTGAGTTTTAAATTATAGCAGTGAAAATTAAATGCACGTGTCTTTTAATAAAAAAACTCATGATACTAGTTTTTGAAAAAGATTGTATGCAATGACAGTCTTAGATGAATGAACATGCAAATCATGTCAAATTTCAGTACATATATTATTTTGCTTAGCAGTTGTTCATGATAACAGAGAAAATGACTGATCGTAAAAGAAATATCTAGAAGTAAATAAAATGAATTATAAACATAGAACCTGACACGACAAGAATCTTAAAAGAAATATCCGACAGTAAATAAAATGAATCATAAACATAGAACCTGACACGACAAGAAGATAAATATTTAGAAGCTGAAGCTTGACGCGGATCGGGCTCAGGAAGCAGGCTGCACAGTCACGAGCGCTAAGAAAAATTCCAAAACAAGAAGGAAAAGTTTCAAAACATTGAAATAAAAAGGAGCAAAGTAAAATAGAGTACGAGTAGGGGAAACAAAAAATGTTTGAGTATCGGTTTTAATGAATCGAAGCTAACAAGACAAGCAAGCAAGTGAGACAAGCAAAAATAATTAGAATTATTAGACTACTCCAGAGTATAGCATAGATTCGATCACGAAATGACATAAGCTGTAATCAGTGAAAGGTATAAATGTTTCAATTTGATGCACATGATTTTAATACAAATTTATATGCAAGGCTTATCAGAAAATTTGTGCTTACTATGATCATTTATTGGTTCTAGTTATAAGTCAAGTGGAAACTTGAGTCAAAATGTCATATCAATTCAACACTATCTTTCAATGATTCCTTATGACATTAATGAATTTAAGGATTCATGATTTAGTGATCCCTATCATAATAAGACATGATACTAATTTATCGATTCAGATATATAAGAGTGAGATTCATAAACATGGAAAGGGGGGAATCAAGTCATGGAACAATAATTGCACAAATCTTGCATCTAAACATATCTAAGAAACAAAAAGATCCGATGACACCCAAATCTAAGTAACAAGTTTTAAATTTTGCGGGTTCAAGAATTCGCGAGTGGTAAGATTACTATGCATTGATTTCTAGGATAACAAATGTTCATTTAGATTAATCCATTTCAAGACACAATTATCTTCTAGGTAAACATGTGTGCGGTCCAAATATTTTATATCAAACATAATTCATCTATTTATTAGCAAGAAATCTTAACATTTGTCATTATAACAATTAATGATCATACTCACAAAAGATCTACTGGTCTTTCATTTATCCATCAAATGAGATACAATTTTTCTAAGTGGAAATCCAATTTAAATCACTTTCGTTCACTAACTCGTCTTCCAATTATCCATCAAATGAGACACAATTCAACTAATTGAATATCCAAATAACTATCATTCACATTCACAACTCGTGTTATTTCAAACGCGTGAAACCTTAAACTACTAACATGTCAATTTCGGCATTCAAGATCTAAATTTATTTGACGAAACATGTATTCAATAGTGAAGTCATAAAATCATAAGAACATACAAAGTAATTTAAGTTCAATGATTGCAAGAGAGAGAGAGAGAGATCTCCACTTGCCTTAAATGAGGCTGAAACTGGCGTCGACGGCTAAGCGGCGCAAGCAAAAACAGAAACCCTATTTTGAATCTGTTCAATCACATTCATAATAGATATTTGACATGATAAAAATTCTACGCTAGCACAGTGAATTATTTACAAAACCTAAAACACGAGAGGGTTAGCGAATTTACCTCCTTCAAAAATGAGGGGAGAAGAGAGTACCATGCAGAAACGGAGACTTGACGACGCTTGTCTAGGAGAAACCCTAAATCAGAGAGAGCTTTGGAGAGATCCCACCAAAAGAATCAAGGAATGACGCCTGAAAACACGAATACACAATGGTTAGACGATTACGAGAGGGGAAAAATCATGAAGCATAACATATACGCAAATTGGAGCACAAAGTTTCCAAAATAAATTCAAGGAAATTTGAGTAAAGAGGGAAAAGAGGAAATCCTTACCCCAAGAAGGCCAAATCCGAGCCCAAGGAGGAGAGGGAAGAAAACCCTAGGTGTCCCTCTTGCAATCACCGGCCAAGACGACGAGGAAGTGGGGAAAATATGGGTTGCCGAGCCTTGGAGGAGAAAGGAGGGTCTGCCGTCGGCCACTAGGAGAAGATGGAGAGCAGGAGGCATTGGCTTTGGGAGAGAAGGATTGATGATGTGCTGCCGACCACAACAAGGGGGAAGCACAAGGGGTGGAACCGGCTCTTAGAGGAGGAAATCGCCGGCTAGAGCAAGAGGAGGAGGCGTCGGGGCGATACAGGAGCAGGAGATGGGGCGGAATCGGGAGACGGGGTGATGTGGCTCACGGGAACAAGAGGAGCGGGAGACGGCTTGGGAAAGCCCTAAGCCGCAAGATTAAATTGTGGAGGCTCGACTGAATAAGAGGGGGGAGATTTTAGGCAAATTGCAAAAATGCCATCAAATTTAATCAATGAATTAAATTCCTTTTTTTAAGTCTGTTTTCAACTTTTTTTATTTTTTGTAAATACAGGGTTGTTGCACGCTCCCCGATTGTAGGGAGGAGTCGGCGCCGATTTCTCGAGAAGGGGAAGGAAACTATGGTCTTCTTAGATCGAAGACGAAAGCCTTAATCGAAATTAACGCTCGTTCCAGACAACGAAAAGAAAAGTTGCGGTTGCCAAATGGGATCGTGAGCGAGGGGTGAAAATCATGGATCGGTTTTTAATTAGAGGGTAAACGAGTGAAGAGGAAAATTTTTCTTTCTAGATGGCATTAATTACATTCCCAATTGATGCATAAAACTAAAGTAAATACCTCAATTCACTGATGGCGACGATCCTAAGTATTGGTGATTAAATCCCGCAACCACGAGAGGCTGCACGTAGATTAATTTCGGATGTTAAAAATCATGTGTTCCATGAAAGAAAACAAAACATATAGATGTTTATTCACTTCCTCATGGAGAAAGTTATTGACATGTGAATATGCATTTCGTTTGTTACTTCAGATAAAAAGTTCGCCTATATTTTCACCAAACAGATTTTTTTGTCTTATGATATCTGTGTCAAGCTGAGAATGATTGATAAATATGCTCCGACTTGAGGGGAGTCGAGTGGTCATTAGCTATAAGCTCAAAAAATAGCCCATTGTACATTAAATATTTGTTCTATTTAGTCCCGCACTTCCAAATATATATTCTTCCCTCTCTACTATATATAAAAAAAGGGAATCCATGCATAATAAGTTAGTAATTTTGGAATAATAATAGTTTAATATTTTAAATTCTCAGTGACCATTATGTGCGATATGTTCGCGACAAACGTGGCGCAGACCGAGGAAGACGAACCGGGCGCATCGAGAGTGGCTTGGACCGTCGAGGAAGACCCAGGCGGGGTCGGCACAGAGGATAATTAATATTTAGTTTATGTTTAGGTTATGTTATTTTATAATTCCTGTTATTGGCACCCCTCCTCTATAAGAGGGGCTGATTTGGACTTGTAATGGTATCTTGGATGAATGTTATGTTTCTATTTCCTCCAAACCTTAATCTTCTTTCTCTCTTCCCGTTTCCTTCTCTCTAACCCTCTTGCCGGCACCTCTCTTTCCCGAGCCGGATTCACCGTAACAGTAACAAATTGGTCCAACCCTGCCGTTCCGCCCTCCACAAGCCGCCGGTTCTCTACTTCGCCGCTACTTTGGCCGCCCACAGGTGCCAGTTCCCGCCTTACTGTTTCGTCCTCCTACTATCGCGCATACTTCCTGCCACGCTAGCCCGTCAATTCTGACGCCGGTCTCCCCGATCCGTCTGCTCCAGCGCCCAACGCAACGTCCTGTCTTCCAGATCCGTCGGAAAGGACACAAGTTTCTGTTTCCGCGTCTCCTTGCCTGACCCACCTCCTATCAGCCGCCCTCAGCTGTGTCCGTCAGCTATGGCCCCAAATACCCGATCGACCGGGGATCTGCGGCAAGTGGACACCGCCGCTGAGGCCCTCCGCCGTGTCCAAGCCGAGGAATCTGATGTGAACATAAACCTAGGGCTGCAGTTTTGAAAATAATAAAAATGCGATTTCTCAAAATATTTGTGGCGCGGGAGGCATTCGCGGGCTAATTTAACGAACTAAACGGTCGAGACGTCGCTCGCGAACGCAAGACTACCGCACAAATGTAATAACATCACAAACCCAATTCCACAGACACAAACATAAAGTGGTGGCATGTACGTGCTTGAAAACAACGGTAATTAAGAGATGAAAATTGATTAGGGCAAGCTCAAATTTATTACTATTCATTAAAAGCTTTAAGCATATAATCAAATCATGGGTTGAGAGTTGGAGGAATGGAGAGGTATACCATGGTGGGTGAGGGCACAGTTGGCCGGGAAGATGGCTGCGGCTGACTGGAAGCAGGGAGGGTGCTGGCGGCTGGCTGGACTGGCGGAACAAGCTCGGTGGAGGCGAAAGCATGCTGGAATCTGGCCGGATCTGCTGGAGAAAGGTGCGGGGGAGGTCGTCGACACCCAAGGAGGACTCCGGTGACCTTGTCGGCGGCGATCGGAACTGGAGGAAACGGCTTCGTCGAGGAAGGTCACTGTAGCTTCAGGCGGCAGTAATGGTGGCTGGGAAGGGATCGACCGGCTTCGCAACTGGCCGGGGACGCAACAGGAAGCTTCGCCGGCTTCGGGAAAGAACACCAGAGGCGGCGTCAGGCTTCGTCGATCAGGAGTAAGGCGGCGTCGGCTTTGTCGGGCTTGAAGAGGGGAGGCGGGAGAACGACAACAGGAAAAGGAATTTTCCTGTTTGTTCTATTCCAGCCATCTGGAACAGTGGGAAGGGTTGTTTTTAAAGGGGGGTAGGTTTAGGGTTTCTCATTTGGGAATACTTTGGAGTTAGGGCTATAGGCACGCCAAGTGGAAGATTTTAAAACTTAAATTTTTTAAAATGAAATAGTTAACTAAATTAAAGCTTGCCCTAAGCTAACCCTTCTCCTAATTAACGGACCTATGCATTTAAGGACACGTTGGCCGGTCACACCAACGCGCCAAACAAAATTGCGCGAACAATATGCGCGATACCAAATTACATCAAAGCGCTAATAACATGCGCGACAAAGCAAAAATACAGGTACGATAAAAATACAATAACAAGATGCACCACAGGTTGCATCAGAATCCCTTGTAGCCTCCATGCAAGCCTCCATTCTCGTCCTCCACGCCAAGATCGACACCCTCCAACCCTCGGCCGCCTCATCCACGAACGGCTACGCATGTCCACCAGTCGGCGCGTCCATCCTCGGGGCGGTGCCTCCTCCGTACACCAGAGACTCCTCAACACTGTCTCTTGCGGGTCGCTCCGCCCTCGCTTTGGATCTTCCTGCATTTTCCGGCGTTGACCTGATTGGGTGGTTCGCCAAAGCAGAACAGTATTTTGACCTCCACCATACTCTGGAGCAGGATAAAGTCTCCACCTCCGTCGTGGGGCTCGACGGCTCCGCCTTCATTGGGCTCGGTGGCTCTGATAGTCCAACCCGACGATCTCTTGGTCGGAGATCAAACAGGAGATGATCCGCCGCTATGACGGTCGCTATTCCGGATTCGCCATCGAAGGATTGTGTGGGGTCCGCCAAACCGGTGCATTGGATGATTACATCGATGGGTTTGTGGTCCTCGTCGCCCATGTTCCGGGCTTACCTCCAGATCATTATCTCGGCTTCTGCATGCAGGGCCTCTTGCCCTACCTTCGCTCCCGGCTCCGCACTCACCACCCTCGGACGTTTTTCGATGCCCTCGACATGGCCCGCATCATGGAGGCGGATTTGTCTTCTCGTCCACCGGCGTCGTCAGGCGAACCTCCACCGGGGGGCCGACCGTTACTCCATAGACACCAGCTCCTCGGCCCCCTCCAGCCGCTCCGCCAGGTCGACCGGCCCATCCTCAGCGATTCTCCAACCGCGAGTTGGACGACCTCTGTCAAAAGGGGTTTTGTTTCCGCTGCAGTCAGCCATATTCTCCTACCCACGTCTGCGCGGTCAAGGGGTTCCACGCCATCATCAGTGACGTCGACCCTAAGGTTACCTTGGCTGACTTTGAGGCCCTAGAGTTCTCACCGGAGGATACTCCTCTCGACCCCACCGCAGCTACATTCCACCGGTTGGAGCTATCTGGCGCCTCGACGGGCGGGATCTACGGCAAGCAGATTATGCAGCTTCCGGGCACATTGCGGGACCACCCGATCATCATCATGGTGGACAGCGGCGCAAGCCAGAACCTCATCTCTGAGCACTCGATGCAGCAGCTCCGCCTTCCCTTGGTTCCCTCCCTGGATGTTGCGGTCCGCATGGACGATGGCCGCCACCGCCCGACTCAGGATTGTTACACTGCCGCTTCTTTCTCTATGGGGCCATATTCCATGACCGCGAACTTCTACACGTTTGGCTTAGGCGGCCTCGACGTTGTGCTGGGAGTGGCTTGGCTACGCACGCTCAGCGAGGTATGCGTCAACTGGGAGACTATGTTTATACAGTTCCTACACGAGGGACAACTATGTCACCTCGACGCTGACTCCACCCTCCCATGCTCTCAGTTCTCCATCGGCAAGGAACCAGATTCCTCTCCAGGATTGCCACCAGCCCAGCTTTCTCTGATCCGGAAGAAAGACGGCAGCTGGCGCCGAACTACCCAGCCAAGCTACTTGGTTGCTGCTACCAACTTCATGGGGACTTTGGCCCGTAGGAGGTCCCGGTTGCTGGGAATTACCGTCTGGAGCTCGAAGCCACGGGACTGTTCCAGATCACTGTTGTCGCCACCAGTCCGACTACTGCCTTGGGGACAAGACATATTTTCCAGACAACGGCATTGTTACGGATATTCGCGGCGAACGTGACGCGGACCGAGGAAGACGAACCGGGCGCGTCGAGAGCGGCTTGGACTGACGAGGGCGACCCAGGCGGGGTCGGCGCGGAGGATAATTAATATTTAGTTTATGTTTAGGTTATGTTATTTTATAATTCCTATTATTGGCACCCCTCCTCTATAAGAGGGGCTGATTTGGACTTGTAATAGTATCTTGGATGAATGTTATGTTTCTATTTCCTCCTAACCCTAATCTTCTTTCTCTCTTCCCGTTTCCTTCTCTCTAACCCTCTTGCCGGCACCTCTCTTTCCCGAACCGGATTCACCGTAGCAGTAACATATTAACTGTATGAGCAATATTTTGTTTTTCAGATATTGGAGAGACACAGCTTATTGACTTGAGGTCTTCACAAGTCCTATATCGGCTTTCTGACGAGGTATACAGTTTAGTACTTCCAAAAACAATATGCTTATGTGAAGAAAGTTTGTAACGAGTGTATAATAATATCTATTGGATGAATATTCTAACTGGTACTAAGTTTATACGATCTTCCAAAAGCTGATTTTTTTAAAACAAAAGGCTAAGAAATTGGCATATTATACTGATATTCCTGTAGATTGCTGCTGAAATGTTCAGGGGGCACACCAGAAAACTAGCTGAGGAAAATGTCTCCACTGCAGTCAATTTCCTGAAGTCTCGAATGCAGGCAGAGTATGCGTTATATTCTCTTCTCTTTTTTTATTGAAATTCTTTTATTGTTGTTGCAGTTCAGATTAGCACTGCAATAATCCCTCTAATATGATGTTAATATTAACTTGTTTCTGTAAGTCGACATAATAGTTTGTTGCATTCATTTCAATATCTACTCTCCGTATCTTATATTTTTACTAGCCTAGTTTGTTACATATTATTGCTAGTACGAGTTCCTTTGTCCATCTTTTATAAAATAAGTATGATGTAGCACATCTTACTGTGCAAATCTCTAATCGACATGCTGGATTAAGTAGATTTACTTTATATTCTAGTTTGGTGTTTTAATTTTTATCCGATTTGTTCCTTAAGCTGGTGTGTGTGTGTGTGTGTATATATATATATAGGTAGAGGGGTTGCTTGAAAAACGCGGAACCCGTTTTTAGCAAAAAACGCGGAACACGCGTCTTTTGAAAGTAGGCCTACTTTCATGTATTTTTAGGAAAAATGTTCAACATGAAAGTTGTAGATCTTGTCGAGATCTACAACTTTCATGTTGAACACTTTTTGATTTGAAGCCTTTTATGCCCTCCAATTTGGGCCCCCAAAAAAATCACGCCGAACATATGTGCGAATGCCCGAGTTTAGCGTGACTTTTTCTGGGGACCAAATCGGGGGCATAAACGGCTTCAAATCAAAAAGTGATTAACATTGTAAATCTCGTCGAGATCTATAACTTTCATGTTCAACATTTTTCCTAAAAGTGCATGAAAGTAGTCATATTTTGAAAAGGCGTGTGTAACCGTTTTTTGCTAAAAACGGGTTCCGCAGATTTACATTATATCGACATATATATATATATATAAGTAACAGTGCACGGGAGGCCCCCGTGCCCTGTCCGATAGTACCCGGTCCGCCGAGGCGGACTTTGCCCGGCCCCCGACCAGCTGGCTTATTGATAATTTTTTTGTTTAATTTACTTTTGAAATTTTATATTATTCTTTTAATTATTTCAATTTTTTTAAAGAGAATAACCCCCCCCCCCCCCCCCCCCCCCCCCCGTTTCTCCCGATCTCCCCCACTGCACTCACATTTTAGGGTTGTCGCCGGCGGCTTGGCCGGAGCCCACCGGTTGTAACATCCTAAATCTGACGCGGAATTTATTTAAATTATAGGGTCGAGTCACGACGAATTTTGATCGAGGCAGTGCGTCGTCAAGGTATAATGTTACTATTCCTAATGATCGCGTCTGTTAGTCTTTGAAGTGTGTTAACCATAGTGTGTAACGCATTTTATATTAGAAGTGACGCGCTCCGTGAAATTGGTTTATAATCTAAGGAATTGGAATGGGGTGCCAATAGCAATTTCCACCCCTCTCCTCATGCGGTTACAATTAAAACCACATACCCGCACGAAATAATCCCGCACTCCCTCTTTCTCTCGGGAAATAGCCGCAGCCCGCGTCTCCTGTTCCGCAACCCGACGTCCGATTTCCGCCAAGCCGACGACGCCTCCGCTGCCCTAGCCGCAACATCACTGTAAGGAAATATGAAATTAGGGTTTGCTTTGGACTGCAGGATTTTGGTAGCCTCGGGGCAACATTCTGAAAGTCCCAGACAGTAGGATTTCCTTCGGAAGAACAAATGTCGCCGCGCCGAGTCTACGAGCGCCGCAACATCACTGTAAGGAAACTTAATTTCTGCTAATTAGACATAACAATAAATATATATTTTTGTATACGCATGAGTAGGCTTTGTACAAATATCATGGCCATGCATAGAAATGTGTGGTGATAGAAAAACGGTCGCGGAAAATGTGTAGGATGACACCCTTCTCCAAGACCCAGGTAGTCAGATCAGAAATGATAACGTTAGGTACGAAACCTGTACCCGTGTACGTAAGTTTGGAATTTGTCCAACCAAGGGTGTGAATGTCCCTTCTAGTCGACCACGAGAAAGTCAAGGGTCGCTCAGTAGTACACCAAAAGAGATATCCCAAGCAGAGTAGCATCATACAGAAAGGTCAATGAGCACACAAGTCTTTTAGTGCTCGGTAGAGGCGCATTACCTTTCTCATAAGGCATATGGTATCTTATGAGCAGTTTAGTCTTGGGAGTTTACGTCCCTTTGAGACAGTTAGTTGATTCGAGACCGTGTCCGCGCGACATTAGAACATTTGAGTTCGTAAGATGGTTTCGGGTCGTCAGTTTCAGATGCGCGTTAGGAGCTACTCTGCCTAGAGTCTTCCAAGTAGATGTGCAGGTTAGAAACCACCTAGAACTCAAGTCTAGACCTGACGTGAGACAGTACACTAGATAGTGAACGCCAGGACTTGTGTTAGTGAACTAAAAGTCACGTACATAGATAAATAGATGTTTTGACCAGGAAGTAGTGCGAAGACATGCATAACATATAACATAAATGTTTTTAATGCACAAAACTGTTTTCTAAAGGCATGCATTCATCATATGAGAAAATGATTTTAGTATCACTAGGAGGAGTTATTTTTTTTTTACTCTGACCCCTCATGGGCAATGGTTTTCAAGTGACCCAGGTGGGAAACTACGCCTAGGATGAGCGTTAAGTGGTGTCAGTTAGTAGTTACTTCCACTTTCAGTTTACTCTATTTCAGCATGTACTTGTAGATGTGGACGATGTACCTGGTTAATGTTTTATATAATTTGTATCAGACTATTAATGTTATACAAATTTTCAGCATGTACTTGTAGTGGCTCTTTGAATCCAGATATGAGGTATGTGTTTACCCTTAGCTTATTTTCCTAGCTTTCATTGTAAGTTGTAAATTTTTAGTAGACGTTTCTTTTTACCTGCTGCATATTAGTTTTAATACTGTTTCCTAGTTTTCTTTATATCGCTGACCCGGCCGGATGACTAATTTCTGAAATACTGGGAAGGGGTGTTACATCGGTGGGATTGCCGGACCACGACGAACTCGTCGGGGGTAGCCCGACGGCGCTTCGGCAGGGCCACCGCCGGTGGTGTCCCTGACCGTGTGATCCAATCTGGACCTCACGGCCAGGGCCATCGACGACGATGGACCTGCCAGAGCGCAACTGGAATACCTCCGTCGGCGGCGGCAGAGGACGTTCGTGAGGGAGAAAATGGGTATCGGGAGCACGTTGGGTTGGAGAAGGGAGGTATTTCTCTTTTTCGTTATTTTCAGTTCTACGATCCCTAATTAGTGTTCCATATCTGATGATCTAGATTAATTTCTTGAATTTTTTTTTCATTGCTATTGACAGACCATAGTATTTCTTTTTAGTATAGTATATATATGTGTGTGTGTATATATATATATATATATATATATATATATATATATATATATATATACGGAAAACTGTAAAAACGCGGAACCCGAATTTAGCTAAATCCGGGTTCCGGTCGCCTTTTAAAAATAGGCTTACTATATGACATTTTTAGGAAAAAAGTTCAACATGAAGTTGTAGATCTCGACGAGATCTACAACTTTCATGTTGAACACTTTTCCTAAAAATGTCATATAGTAGGCCTATTTTCAAAAGGCGCGGAACCCGGCGGAACTATGCGAATCGCATAGTTCCGCCCGGGTTCCGCCCCTTTTGAAAATAGGCCAACTATATGACATTTTTAGGAAAAGTGATCAACATGAAAGATGTAGATCTCGTCGAGATCTACAACTTTCATGTTGATCACTTTTCCTAAAAATGTCATATAGAAGGCATATTTTCAAAAGGCGAGCGGAATCCGGATTTAGCTAAATCCGGGTTCCACGTTTTTCAATCAACCATATATATATCTTTACTATTAAAAACAATATGCATATCTTGAGGCACACCACAGAATGAATCCGGACCGTCCAATCAAGCAACTTCAATTTCTGGCCGTTGGATTCAAGAGAGGAGGGCTGCCAATATCCAAATCCCCCTTTTGAACACTGTTCACATCTCCAAAATTCCCGATATCCGTTTTCCGCCTCCCGTCCCTTCACGTGCTTCCGCCCGCTGTCGGAGGCGGAGCCGCCGGCTGAGGGCGGAAGCGGCGGCCCCTGCCCCTGCGCGCTTTTTAAATTTTTTTCCTATTTTATAATTTAATAAATAATTAACTAATTTATATTCTTTATAATTAATACAATTATTAAAAAATCATAAAAACAATTATTCAGAAAATTAACTGTTGGGGGCGTGTGAAGCCCGTCGGGGGGGGGGGGGCAAGCGGGCGAAGCCCGCTTGGTTGCGGGCGAAACCCGCTTAGTTGCGGGCGAAGCCCGTTCGAAGATGCTAGTATATATATATATGTTCATTTTACATATATATTGTATATATATACACATATCTATTATTATAAATGGAAAATGAGCCTTTGGTGTAACGTTCATTTTTCCAATTTATCCCCATTTTTATTTTTTTGTATTTTCAAGTTTCAAAAAACACGGGCAATGTCTGTGCGTCTAAGAGCAGTCGACTGGCGTAGGAGAATCCCCATGCACAAATATATATGCATATGTGCGCATGTGTGTGCGTGTATGTATTCATGGCTTATGGCCTCCTGTATGGGGAACTTTAGGAGTGCAAGTTGAATGAGCCGGATTGTGAGCTCAATGAGCCGTCTCAAAAAAACTCCGCTCGAGCTCAACGAAATTGAGCTCTTTTGCGAACAGAGCTCTAACTAAATATATAGGAAGCTTATTTGTAGAATTTGTATTTAATATTTAATAAATACATAGGAAACATGATTCATGAGCTGAAGGCCTTGAGCTCGAGCTCACTCTATAGTTCTTGAATCCAGCTCAAGTGATAAAATATGAGCTCTTTGAGCTCGAGCCTGCCAATTTTGTCGAGCTTGATGGAGCTCTTTTTCTCCCCTAAGGCACTTCGAAAATTAATGAGATATTGAATATTCCCTCTCTCTCTCACTTATCAATGAGCTTCCTTTCCACACATCTCTTCCAATGTAATAAATTTCAAATTGTCCTTCTAACTTAATTCCTGCAACATTTTTCCATAATGTTGCATAAAACATCAAAAAATTAATTTTTTTTTTGCAAATTTTCTAAATTTTTGTTCATTTTCTATTTATTATGTTGAAGAACATTGGTATTTATTTATAGGATATTTAACCTTTCAATGATGGTATATTCAGCCTTACTTGAAACTTGTGTTGCAGAAGAGCCTCACAAGTTGTGGAAGAGATTGACAAGGTTTTGGCTTTAAATGATTTGCTTACAGGCTTAAGTAAACATCCCGAGGCCAATCGATTTGCCCCTGGAATTGGCCCGATTTCCTTACTAGGTAGTCATCCCTTTGCAACATTTTTTACGCTACTTTAAATTTGGATTGATCATTCCCTGCGTATAGCATTCCTCTGACTGTAAGTTCAATTTCACAATCAGGTGGAGAATATGACAGTGACAGAAAAATGGATGACCTTAAATTGCTTTTTAAAGCTTATGTAGCTGAATGTTTTCCAAATGGACGACTAGAGGAACAGAAGGTAATCGAACTATAATGTGCCTTGCACTTCAATTTATTTTCTTATATGAATTTTATTTTAGGCATGCATTTATTTTCCTCAAGTGAACTCCATAAACTGATACAACCTTGTACTTAATCAGAAAAATATATAAATCCAAGCATGTTGGGTGAAGAGTTTTGTATTTTTACAGTGTTTTTGTATGAAAATAGTGAACCATGTAAGATCCAATCAAATTCAGTGTTATTTCTTCCATCATGACATGAAAATATTATCATTAGTTCATGAACTCAGCATGCCTTGATGCTTATGGACATGTTTTATGAGACTTACGAAGAAAAGAGGTGTTGTTGAAGTCCCATGTGATGGGTCCCAAGGTGCGCAACCAACGGACTCCCAAGACGATGTCAAACCCATCGAGATTTGCAAGCAAGAGGTCGATGCTGAAGCTTCGGTGATGAATGGTTAGCAGCACACGGCGGCATAGTCCGGGGCATGTCATGCTGTGGCCGTTGGCCACCGAAACCTGGAGTTGATGGCGGAACGTGACGGGTAGTTGTAGAGCGGTTGCGGTTTTGTGGCGGATGAAGTTGTGCGTGCTACCCGAATCTAGCAGGGCCACGAGAGTGGTGCCCGCTATATGGACCGGGAGCTGCAGCATGTGGCCCCCTTGTGGGCCGGCGATGGCGTTGACCGAGAGTTTTGGTGTTTCCCAATCCGGTCCTTCGTTATCCTCATCGGACGGATTGTCTACTTCAATCCAAAAGAGGCGTTTGCAGCGGTGGCCGGGTCCGAATTGTTCTTCGCAGTTGAAGCAGAGCCCCTTGGCGCGGCGCTCTGTCATTTCGGCGTGGGAGAGGCGCCGACGGAAAGGCGGTTTGGATGTGGTTTGCGCGGTACTGGTGGTTGGTGTCGCAAGGGTTGTCTCGCGGAAGAAGTTCCCGGCGTCCCAGCGGGGTATGTTGTGGCGATCCAGAAGAATACGACGCTCGCACGTCTGCGCAATGTTCATGGCCGTTGTGAGGTCGGGTGGGTCTTGGAATTCGACGTCCAGACGGAGTCGTTCGTGTAGTCCGGCCGTAAAGATGGCCACTTGTTGATCCAGCCGACACGTAGGTGCCCTTGCGAGCAAGAGTTGAAAACGGTCGATGTAGTCGTCCAGGGCTCCCGTTTGGCGAAGGCCGATTAGGTCGCCCAGGGGGTTGCCGTGGAGGGATGGGCCGAAACGGAGCGTGCAAGCAGCCTTGAACTCGTCCCATTACAGGTATGGCCGTTTTCGCTGGAGTTGTGAGAACCACAGTTGGGCGGCGCCATTGAGATGAAAAGAGGCCAGGCCCAGTCTTTCCTCGCCCGTGGTGCGCTGGTTGGAGAAGAATAACTCGCACTTTGCGAGCCAAGCGAGCGGGTCTTCGCGGCCATCGAAGACGGGAAATTAGCGCGGAAACGCACCTCCCCCAGGGCGGTGTTTAGTGTGTCCGTCGCTTGTTGTTTGCTCGGCCGCCGACAGAGGGCTATGCGGTCGGTCGGCGGGTGTAAATCCGGCGGCTAAGTGTGTCGTACGTATATCAACTTCGCCAAGGCGAGAGTCCATCTTGTCTAAACGGTCCAGAATCTGTTGGAGAAGATCGCGGTCGGCCATTGGTGGTGGTTCCGGGAGCGGAAGGAGGGGAACGCTGTTCGGTGCTGCGAGACGGGGAACAACCCGTGATGGGTCGTTACCGGTGGAGGAGCGGGCGGCCGGTGTGAACCTGGCTCTGATACCAATTTGTTATGGGCCGAAGCCTGGGATTGTGTTTGTCGACGGCCGGCGTGGGGATCCTCCAGGTTGGAGTGTAGATGGGGCGGTCGGATAGTAGGGGGCGACAGTGGCGTAGAAGGAGGTGAGGAAGAGAGGAATTAGGGATGAGAAAGAAATTGGTAAATTCTTATTGCATGCCTCAAACCGGTCCTCCCTCATAGGGTTAAATAGAGCATAAGAAGGAAACAACTTGCCCCCGGTTTGGGCTTAACAACGGGAACCAAATAGGAAATAAATAAAAGCAGAATATAGGAAATAAGAATCATAAATATGCGGCCCCCCGTTTGGGCTTAGACAACGGGACTAAATTAGGAATATAAATATTTCAGATTTAATCAAATTGATCCTGTGGATCAGCGGTGGCCGCGTCCTCCGTTGTGGTTTGGCGACGGTAGACGTTTCCCCAACGCGGGTTGCCTGTAATTGGTGCCGTAACAGGGTATCTATCATGAAGATATATGTGATGGTTTTATGGATGTTTAAAGGCAGTCACATTTGTGCTAGTCATGTCGTATTTGGTTATGATATTTGTTGAAATTCTTAAAATGATTGTTTAAAATCATTGTACTGAATTTAGGTGATGCTGCTTGACTCTAATATTAAGTTATTGGCTTCAATTTGAGTTATTACCTTTGCATGGACTTTTCCTATCTTCATATTATTTTAGTAAACTATACATATTTGTGTGGGCTATAAAGAGTAGTTGATAAAAAGGAAAATAAAATTTAGGAGAAATGAGAATTGTATTCATGTGAGGTGGTTGGGAATCCATTGTTATGGAGGTGGACCTTGATGCAGATCCAGACAGTTGTGAGGACACCTCGAAGATTTGGTGTGTTTATGTTACGGGCCTACTTCCGTAACCGTGGTAACTCGTTGGAATGGTGGCCGGAGGTGGAGATGACGATGGCGGAGATACCGTGGTGCCGGAATTGCGGCTGCCTAGGAGGGGTTGCTTGTTGGTGGAGAGAGTCACCAATATCTCACACAAGGGGACAAGGAACTAGAACTTTATTTTTCATATCCTCAACATACACTACCCATGCCTTTATATAGGCTACAACATATAAAAAGACAAAACATTAATGATGACACCTAAAACTAGACCCGGGGCTCGAGGCACCCACAAATGATAATAATACGCAGTACGACACCATCATAACTCATAACATCTCATCCTTCCTCCAAAAAAGCTTGTCCTCAAGCTTTATCTGATGCCCTCGTCGTCAGAATCCTCAACATGCAGGTAGAAAAGCCGGGATGCATTTGTGGCCGTGAGTGTACTGTTCGTCGCAATTGAAACATAATCCCTGAGCGCGGCGGTGCAGAATCTCAGCTCGAGATAATCGGCGGACCGGTGGGGCTGGGGGACCCTCGATACGGCCTTGTTGAATAATGTTGGTTGCAGGTGGATAGACTTCCTGGGCCAGCTGGAGGCGACGATCGCAGAGCCGAGCCAGACTCATAGCAGTCACTAAGTCCGGAGGGGCCTTAAATTCAACATCTAGTCGCAGTCGCTCGTGAAGTCCAGCGGTGAAAATGTCGACTTGCATATCTGGGGCAAGAGGGACATGTGCTAAGAGAAGCTGAAATTGTTCCAGGTACTCGTCCACGATACCAGTTTGGCGTAGAGATGTGAGTGCATCGAGGGAATTACTGCAGATAGGAGGTCCGAAACGTAAGTTGCAGAGTCGTTTGAAGTCGCCCCAAATCAGATTCGGCCGGTCGATGAGAAGTCGGGAAGCCTATAAAACCGCGGAGTCAAGCATATGAAAAGATGTTAAATGGATCTGATCTGCTGCTGGAGTTTGCTGGTGGCCGAAGAATTGCTCACACTTGATGAGCCAACTCAAAGGATCACTATTCCCATCATAGGTTGGAAAGTCCAATCTTGTATAGCGTGGTACAATTGTTGCGTCAGGGTGCGCGAGGACTGACCCCGGCGGCTCATGGACGGTCAGGGGAGGCGGGGCAGTGCGGAGAAGTGGTTGTGCCTGACTGCTGCTGACATGATCGTGTGTTGGGGTGATAGACAGATCATCGATGCGCTTAGAGAGCGCAATAATGGCCTTCTGTTGACGGTCCCCGAGAACAGTATGCACAACTTGTTGCGCCGTGACGACCTGGAGCATGGTCATAATCTGATTGAGTTGTTCAGATGAGTCACCCATAGTTTGAGTGGAGGAGCAAAAAGAACGGGTGACCGGCCAGTGGGATCGCGCCGAGTCGGAAGTCTGTGAGTGACAACGGGAGCTGCGGTGACGCCCAATATCGGTACCAAAAAAGAGAAGTGAGTGCTGGAAAATTAAAATAAATAGAAGGCTGGGATTGATCAAGTGGGTGGCAGTCGGGTCAATAATGGTGAAAACGGTCTGAGGGTTCGGGAACAGTGCAGGATAACTATAGGAAATGAGAAAGAAAAAAAAACAGGTAATTAAATATGGAAAGGAATTGGGATAGGACAGGGTGGGGTCCACAGATTAAAGGAATTGGAAAAGATATGATGGCATAGCGCGGCGGGATGGGCTTCGATGAAAAGCAGAGCGCAGGCGGCTCGAGGAAAGCAGGTAGAAGCGGGCAGCTCGAGAGAAGCAGGGAGAGACAGCTCTGGAACGGCGATGGACGAGCGCGATTGTCAGCGGCTTTGTCGAGGGAAGGAGTCCGGTAGGTCGACGATCCAGCGGAACGCCAGCCCTTGCAGTTCCGTGGGTCCTGTTTCCCGTAACAAGGCATCGACAGATCTTGGTGGAAGAGGAGCAGTCCAGGCGGGTCGGCGCTGGAGCAGGAAACGAAACGACGTTTTCCGTCGGTGAGTCGCCTGCGACTGGATATGCGGTCAGTGAAAATGACGGGGAAATAGTGGCGTCAATGGAAGAGAAAGCAGGGGAGGAGGCATCGGTCGAGGAGAAGTTTTGGCTCGGCGGAAACAGCGGACGAGGAGAAGGTTTCCCTCTGATACCAAGTTGTTACGGGCCTACTTCCGTAATCGTGGTAACTCGTCGGAATGGTGGCCAGAGGTGGAGATGACGATGACGGAGATACCGTGGAGCCGGAACTGCGACTGCCTAGGCGGGGTTGCTCGTTGGAGGAGAGAGCCACCAATATCTCACACAAGGGGACAAGGAACTAGAACTTCATTTTTCATAACCTCAACATACACTACCCATGCCTTTATATAGGCTACAACATATAAAAAGACAACATTAATGATGACACCTAAAACTAGACCCGGGGCTCGAGGCACCCACATAATTATAATAATACGCAGTACGACACCATCATAACTCATAACAGTTTATTCCGGGGGGGTGACACCCTTGGTCAGGGAGGCTAGGCATCATTGGCACCATATCTCCTAGCTTTTGTTATCGCACTTTATGTATTTTGCATTATTTTCAGTTCTGCCATTGGGTTTATTTAATACCCTATACTAATGTTTAAACTCTCTTTGGATGAACGAAAAATTTAGCGTAGGGATCGCTCAGGAACATCCATCGCGCTTTTGCATTTGAATAGTGTGTATATACACGTTTTGAACAGCTATGGCTTTCTTGTTTTGTCTATTTTAATTATTCTCCTAAATTTTCTTAATGTGTTTAATGTTTTTGTAGCTTGTGGCTTTGAATCAATTGAAGAACATATTTGGTTTAGGGAATCGTGAAGCAGATGCAATTATGCTTGAAATCACTGCTAAGATCTATCGTAAGAGGCTTTCTCAAGCTGTTTCTAGTGGTGATTTGGAAGCTGCTTCAAGCAAAGCGGCTTTTCTTGAAGACCTATGTGATGAGCTGCACTTTGATCCACAAAAAGCTAGCGAAATACATGAAGGTACTTTTGATATTAAAATAGTACAGCTGATCTACTTTTGGCATTTTCTTAAGATAATGAATAATGCACACTTCATACAAAGTTCACTTATTACACTTCTTAATTGTATGTGTTGGATGGAATCAGAGGGTCTTTCAAATATGTTTGTTGATTTTAATTGCAAACTGAATTTAGGTTTTGAAAGATGTATGCATATTCAGGTGTGGCTAGTTTTGGTTCGAGAAATAGATGTTATTTTTCCTATTGCTCTTTCCAATCCTCCTATACTGACATATTTAGGCACACATATTGGTCTGATAAGAACTTATTTTAGCTGCAAGTTGTTTGTTCCTATATAGCATTCCATGGTTATGTTTATATACTTTCCTGCTCCTTTTGGTGTCAATTTTTACTATATTTTTCTTTGATCTTGACATCTTTAGTTAGCTGATTTATTTCAGCCAACATACTACTTTCACAGAAGATTTTTGAAAGTGCTTGATTTTATTTGAGGTGAGACAAATTCGAGAGGCAAGCCTCTCACCCAAACACAACTTCTTGATTCTGATTCCTTAGGGCAGACTTACCATAAAGAGTTTGACAATACATACCCTCTCTCTATATAAAATACTCGCAAAAGAATGTGATGCTTAATGAAAAAGGAATAGAGGACCCAAATTAATAGGAGGCTTGATGCGGCACAAGCGTCACACTTGCCCACCACCCTGGAGTCCCACCAGGGGGCCAACCTTGGCGTCGCACCAAGCGTCTTTATTAGGTCCGCAGACCGTACACCCCAACTATTCCCGGCTCCACCACAGGGTCGATAGGTTGTTGAGGCCGAGGCTCGATCCCACGACCTCCTTGATAAAAAGTCTTTAGGTAGACTCTCATCACCAACTGATCTGTCAGTTGATGATGTGAGTCTGCCTGAGGACTCTTTATCAAGGAAGTCGGGGGATCGAGCCCCGACCTCAACAACCTATCGGTCCTGTGGAGCCGGGGATGCGTTAGGGTGTACGGTCCGCGGAGCTGATAAAGCCGCCTTGGTGCGACACCAAGGTGGCCCCCCCTGGTGGGACTCCAGGGTGGCGGGCAGGTGTGACGCCTGCGTCACATCATAAAAATGCACTTTTATGATGCAGGACATGCGTCACACCTGTCTGCCATCCTGACATCAACACCAGGGGGTCCACCTTGGAGTCCATCAAGGCGGCTTTCATCAAGTCCGCGGACCGTACACCCCAACCCGCTCTCCTCCATTGAATCAATAGGCAGGTTGTTGAGGTCTGGGATCGAACACCCGACCTCCTAGATAAGAGTCTTTCAGCAGAGCTCTCATCACTAACTGATCCACTTTTATGATTCAAGACAACCATCACACCTGCCTTCCACCCCGGCATCAGCACCAGGAGGCCCACCTTAGAGTCCACGAAGGTGGTTTTCATCAGGTCCGCGGACCGTACACCCCAACCTGCTCTTCGCCATGGAGTCAGCACCATGCGGCAAGTTGTTGAGGACCGGGATCAAACACCCGACCTCTTATATAAAAGTCTTTCAGCAGAGCTCTCATCACCAACTGATCTGAGGGCCCACCTTAGAGTCCATCAAGACGACTCTCATCAGGTCCGCAAACCGCACACCCCAACCAGCTCTCTATCATGGAGTCAGCACCATGCGACAGGTTGTTGAGGTCCGGGATCGAACAACAGACCTCCTAGATAAGAGTCTTTCAGTAGAGCCCTCTGTCTATTCTGCACTTTTATGATGCAGGACAGACGTCACAACTGCCTGCCACCCGGGCATCAGCACCAGGGGGCCCACCTTGGAGTCCACCAAGGCAGATTTCATCAGTTCTCCGGAACGTACACCCCAACCAACTTTTTGCCATGGAGTCAGCGCCATGCGGCAGGTTGTTGAGGTCCGAGATCGAACTCCAAGGTGGGCCCCTAGTACTGATGCCAGGGTAGCAGGCAGGTGTGAGTGGCAGACATGTGTGACGCATGTCCTGTATCAAGGCTCCTATGCCCTTGAGCTTGGTCCGTTCTAGCTTGCATCCTTTGAGTCATCTGATTAAGATCTTATTTTAGCTGCTAAGTAATTTATTCTTATATAGCATTGCCATGTTTATGTGTAACTACTATCATGCTCCTTTTTGTATGATTTTTTAACATCTCTCTTTTTGAGCATGACATCCTAGAGTTAGTTGACTTGTCTCAGCCAACCTGCTACTTACACAGATGGATTTTTAATGCATGATTTTATTTGAGGTGACTGAATACAATTTAAGCACATAATACAATCTCAATAAGGAGAGGTAATGTGTTGTTATAACCCAAATTGTAGCCATCATCAAGTGCATCAATGCAGGGGAAAAAGTCGAAAAACCATAACCCCAAGATTATGAACCTTGCGTGCTACCAATATGCTCCACTATACAATAAGAACTGATTGGTGAAGAAACATTGGATATGCTACTCTACCATTATCCATGCCATAGAAGAAATGCACAGAAGCCCAATACGAGTCTTGTTTATCTTGTATAAATTAGTCCCATGTTATGAATATGAGTTGTGGTGTCACTCCTCATACCTATAAATATGTGTACATATTCTTGTATGTTTTGAGATATATAAATTGTTAAGATGCTCATACTTTTCTCACACGTATCAAAGTGACTCGAGTCCTTAAAACTCCTCTCTCCTAAGCTCGTCCGCGCTATTGAGATCCTTCTCTCGCTCTTCTCTCCCGCTATTTCCTACTTTGTTTACTTGTGCCAATCTCCCACTTGGAGTAAGATCTTGTTGCTAACTTGTGCTTGACGAACCAGACCTTGCCATTTCTCTATTCTTGCTTCTCTCGAGCTTGACAAAGCAGAGCTCTCCATTTCCTTGATCTTAACGACGAGAACTCATTGACCAACCAGATTTTGCTGACCAATCCCGTGTGCGACAAGCAACTGCTCTCCATCTCCGTAATCTCGACGACGAGAACTCGCCGACCTCGCAAGAATCGACGAACTTGCTGAAATTAAAGCTCGTTTGCTATTTAATTGAGCTCGACAAACTCGCAGGAACCGGTGCTTGATGGACTTTGAGGATGATCGTCATCTCCTCTGCTCTCGCCGGAACCTGAACTTGCATACCTAGACTCATCGACCTTAGTTCGCCGATCCTTTCGCTGGCTGCAAAGCTCGCCGACTACTTAGCTCTAGAGCTCATTGATGCTTTTTGATGGGGATCGTGCCACATGACCCGTGAGGGTCTACTCGCGACGACCACAAACCCAGTGACGATTGGAACCGCTCATCTTGAGAGGATCGCCGATCAAAATATTTTTGTTCTTTGTATTTTTTTATTTTTCATTGTATTTTAGTATATTTTTGTAGATACAACAAACGGTGAATCATGACCATTCTTTTCCCCCCTCTAATCTATAAATAAGGGGTAAAAGGTTCCATGGGGGGGACTATTGAAAGATTGAACGAAGAAGCCTTCCTTTTGATCACCTAGTGTCGAAGCAGGATCCCCAAGTTTGAAGCTTGGACACCTTCCTCCATCCCCTAGCATCTGGCCACTACATCCCCTTTCTCTTTCCTTTAACCTAGCCAGCGCGCACTCCAGCGTCCAAACGAACTTCTGATCTTTTCTCGTCAGTGTGGTGAGAGGTATAGCTATCCATGAAAAGTTCTCCACGAAGCGCCTGTAGTAGCCCACAAGTTCAAGGAAACTCCGGACTTCAGCTACAGTAGACAGAACATGCCACTCTTGTATTGCAACTATCTTTACCGGATCCACTGCTATACTTTCTCCACTAACCACATGACCCAGAAAAGCCACTGACGATAGCCAAAACTCGCACTTTGAGAACTTGACATAGAGCTTATTTCTTCTCAGGGTGTGCAATACCATCCGCAAATGGTTCGCATGATCTTCTTCTGACTAAGAGTACACTAAAATGTCGTCAATAAAGACGATTACAAACAAGTCCAAGTACTCTCGAAACGTTCGGTGCATTAGGTCCATGAACACCGATGACACATTTCTTAGCCTAAACGACATTACAATGAACTCATAATGACCATAACGTGTTCCAAATGCTGTCTTGGGAATGTCACATTCCCAGGAATGTCACATTCCCGAATTCTCAACTGGTAATAGCCAGACTTCAGGTCTAGCTTTAAGTATACTGTCGATCCAACCAGCTGATCAAACAAACCATCAATCCGTGGTATCAGATACTTGTTCTTCTTCGTCAGCTTGTTCAGTTCTCTATAATCGATGCATAAACGCAGACTATCGTCCTTATTTTTCACAAAGAGGACAGACGCGCTCCAAGGTGACAAACTTGGGCGTATATTTCCTTGCTCTAACAGCTCTTGCAGCTGGACTTTCAGTTCTGCCATTTCCTTTGGCACTACACGGTACGGTGAGCGGGCCACAGGTTTCGCAGCTGGCATTAACTCGATAGAGAAGTCAATTTCTCTTTGGGGAGGTAGTCCCTGAAAATCCTTCGGGAACACATCTGCATACTCCGATACAATCAGAACGTCACTCACACTGGCTTTTGGCGCAACAACCTTTATAAGCGTGAAGAATAACTCTGCGCCCTTCCGAACAGCTTTGATGATTTGGAGAGCAGACATCGACATTTTGCTCGATTCTCGCATACCAGCGAATTTAGTCTTTAGCTCGGTATTCTGTCCCAGTGTGATCTCCTTTGAGTTGCAATCTATAAAGGCATGCTGCTCCGAGAGCCAGTCCTTACCAAAGATTACATCGAACTCCGATATCGGCAGCACAGATGCTTCCAATCCGAAATCCCGACTTCCTATCCGCACCTCAATACAACAAGAATTATTTGCCCACATCACACATCTAATAGGCAACAATATTGATAGGCTATCTGTCGGCACACAAGTATGCACTCCAATCTGAGACACAAAGTCCTCAGATAGAAACGAATGCGAAGCACCCGTATCGAACAATGCTCTCGTCGGGTAGTCCCGAATAAGGACAAAGCCTAATATAAACAAATCATACACAAGCAACGCACAAGGTATGAAGTATAGAAAGTAGTAAAACTGTAGCTTAACTCATACCTGTGACGACGTCACTCTGCCTTATGGCCTCATGTTGGCCAAGGTTGTACACCCTTGGCTGAGCTGGAGCATACTGGGATGCAGTGGACTCCACCGCCTTTCCCTTTTCAGCATTTGTTGATCCTGCCTTCTTATCACCTTTTGGCGGACCACTCCGACAGTCACGGGCTATATGGCCCACCTTTCCACAAGTATAACATGTCCGAGGGCCTTGCCCAGACGTTGTTCCAGACACAACTGTGGAAGGAGCCTGTCCCGAAGATTTAGACTTTCTACCCCATTTCTTGCGGTAGCTAGATTTTCTCGGGTTCGGTACTTTGAACTCGGGCTTTGTCACGACCAAGTCCCTCTTTCACTGCACCCTCTTCATATCTTTCTCCAACGCACGGGCCGTATCCACCAATGCTTGAAACCCTTGGTTCACCGAACTCGAGAGCAGCATCCTCAGCTCATCCCGCAGTCCCTCGTAGAACCGATTGGTCTTACGCGCTTCTTCAGCAAAGGTAGACCCCGCATAGCGTCCCAATCTGGTAAACTCATGCAAATAGGTGTCAACACTACTTTCGCCCTGCGTCAGATGCTGAAACTCATTTTCCATGGCTATGCGCTGCGACGACGGCAGGTGCTTTGCCAAGAACAGTCTCGAAAACTCCTCTATCGAGACCTCCGATAGTTGTCTGCCTGCTAAGTGGTGCAGCTCCATTTCGTCCCACCAAAGCCGAGCCTCTCCTTCCAACAGGAAAGTGACCAAAGTGACTTTCTGTCCCTCCTCAGTTCTTATTGCCGTCAAAATTCTTTTGACTCGCGCAAGCCAGTCCTCTGCCTGCGTTGGGGACCCTGCCCCCGCGAACGTAGGAGGACTGAAACTCATGAACTGCTTCAGTTGCCGTTCCGCTGCTCGTATATCTACCACAGCCTCCATAGGTTCTGGACTCACACCAACCTGTACTGGCACCATTGCAGACTGCGCCTACCCAGTAGGCTGTGCGTGTATCATCGCAAACAACGCCTCAGTAACTAAACGCACTGTCTCCGCAGAAGGAGGAGGTGTGAACACCTCAGCTGGTGCCTCACTTTCAACAGAACGCTGGGGATCAGACTGCCCCGCACCACTTCGAGTCAGCTATACGTGTAAAAGACACACTTTAGCGGCTTTGCAAAAGCAACAACGACTAGTAGGATGCACAGGTTCCTCAAACAGGTGTATTTTCATTCATAAGTGGACATTATGGAGTTCATTTATGTTATAACGGTCCGCACATACAAGTGCCCTACCCCAATAGCTAGCAGCCTCCTTTTCCCCTTCCACCTCCATCAACTAGCAGCCTCATCACCCCACCCCCCCACCCCCCCCCCCCCCCCCTCAAACCACCAGCCGGCCCCTCTTCCTACCCCTCGCCATACCCTCCAAAATCAGACCCCTCCCCAATTCCCCCCTCAGTTTTTGACGATCATCGGAAAACCACCCTCCTCCGACAAGGCTCCACTACCACCCTTCAAGCTCCATCCATTTTATGGGATTACTGGAAAGCACCTTTGGCCTCCGCCACCATCTCTCTAGTGATCACCTCCTCCATCCACCACCCCCACCACCCCATAACCACCATAACTACCTCCCCACCACCCCATATTTCCTCACCTTCCTAAAATATAGGCCACTATCCTAAAATTACTCATCATCTTTCATTTCCCCCACTCCTTCCATTAACTCCCATTATCTCACATTTGGGATCACTTCCCCTCCCTCAATCGACCCCACTCCTCTCCTCTCAATCGGACCCCACTCCTCTCCTCTCAATCGGCCTCAACTCCCACAACTCCCCATGTGGAACCACCTTTTCCTCCTCCCAACCAAGCCCCATCCCTCTCCTCTCAGCCAACCTTAACTCTCACAACAGTTTCCCCCAATGCGGAACCACCTCTTTCCTTTCTCAACGAAGCCCCATCCCTCCCCTCCTCGTGGAACCTTCCCTCCTGCCGCCCATATCCCTTCCTTCTCAGTCTACCCGCCCACAAAATCCACTGCTAGTTCCTGGACATAAGCCACAGCTGTCCAGAAATTGAATTTCCTGTTTCATGCTGTCCCGGAGCCCCTCAGACCCTCGTTCTGCTGCTAAAGACTTATTCCAGCAATCTTGAATATCTTCTCTCACCGTACCACTTCTCCTGGACACTCATTCAGTCCAGGCAATCTGTTTCCTAGAGCAGAAACAGCAGCCTCTTACTGTTTACAGACGGCCAGGCCTCTTGAAGCATCCCATTGAACTCAACCTGCTAGTATCCAGGACATCTAACCTTGAAGCAGTCCAACTCCATCACTTTAAGCTTCCCCGGGGGCCGTCATTTAGCCCTTGCCACCTAGCCAGCCCTCCCTTATTTCAGATTTGTGGAGTTTTCTAGTTTGAAATCATTTTTATGTTGTATTATGTGTTAATTTCCTTCTCGAGGAATGCTTATTTGTAATCGTTGTTTCCAAATTTCGAGGCATTGTACGTTTCTATTTATTTTGCTATTTGATTTCGAGCTCTCTTGCATTTGTACCACTACTCGTGTTTCCTTTACTTATATGCTTTATCTATTGTGACAATCTATATTTGGATCTATAAAAAATTTTGCTAGTTAAAATTTGTCAGAAGTTTGCCGGCATTTAGAAATTACCCTTAGCCCCACTAGGACCTTACCATGTGCCACTCTTTCTATTTACAAAGCGCACATGAGCTCTCACGATTTTCGCTTGGCCTGACCTCGCGCAACTTCTTGCTCTCGCCACCCTCGCTGATTGAGCTCTCGTTCTCTGATTCTCTCCTGATCATTCTTTGGTTCTCCCTTAAACTTCAGAAGTTCGTATAACTCGCTGCCAGTTTTCTGCATAATGGGGACAAATGATGCTTTAGGTGGTGTTTGGTTGAGCTTTTTGCCTGCTGTGCGGTGGAAACGCACCAGAATTTTGAGAATAATCTGCGTTTGGCGCGGCTTATGTTGGAAATAGCGTTTTCCCAGTTTCTCAGTTCCGCTGTTTTTATAAGATCCCGGTCCGCTGTTATATTTCGCGTTCAACCGCAGAAGCAGGACTTGGCTTCTTCGCTCCCCTACCCATTGCGCGACTGATCTTCCCGTTCAATTTCCGGCATGAATCCCGCGGTCATCTTCTTCGCTCTTCCCCTCTCCATATTCTTCTTCACTCTCTCTTCCTCCGCAAGTTTCACCGCCGGGTCAAAAGGCGGCGAGAACATTCCGAGATCGGACATTGATCTACTGGAGTTTCCTCTAAATCTGGAATATTTGGAGGCAGAGTTCTTCCTCTTCGGCGCGTTTGGTTATGGCCTCGTCAAGGAGGCGCCGTATCTTGCGGCCGGCGGACCATCGTCGATCAGCGTCAGGAAAGCCGATCTCGGCCCATTGGTTCGTGACATTGTCACCCAATTTGGATACCAGGAAGTTGGCCACATCAGGTAATCACATAGCCTGATATAGCTAGGTTTATGCACAGGGAATGGGGATCCTTCGTGGAGCTCTCAAAACTGAACCAAAGGCGACTGTGATTAATGGTTAATTTTGTTTTGTTTTTTAATTTAAATTAGTATGGTTTTAATTGGTCATATATAGAAGTGTAATGGTTCGGTTCGATTTTTAAGAACCTCAAAACTGAACCATCCCTTTATTGTTCCAAAAATCTGAAACAAAAACGAACCGTGAAGACCAATGAAGTTGTACGAAAAAATGTTTATTCCAAAAAATTAATTGTTGGTAATTAAAAAATGTGGAGAAAAAAATTCACTCAAAACTCCGTTTTGTTTCCAAACAATTTCTTGAAAACTCCGTTTTACAAACTCCATTTCACTCAAACAGTTTTTTAACAAAACTCCATTTTCCAGAATCAGCGCTTTTTCTATCAGCAGCTTACCATCAGCAGCTTATCATCAGCAACAACCCAACCAATCAGAGCCTTAATCTCATCCACCGCTCTGATCACCCCACACTTGCTCCTACTCATCTATATGAAGTCAAAGATAGCTAAAGATTCTTTTTTCTTTTATTGGAAAGAACTTTGTTGAGTGAGTCACTGAGTCCACTTTGTGCACGAGTATTCTAGACTATGGGTCTCCATCATATCACTCGAGGCCCCCTACTGAGCCGACTGAGCAATGACTTCGATATGATAATCAAGTTCAGTCATGGATACAAAACTCTGAAAAATGAGCCATATCGAATGACTACGCACCATGAAACTTCACAAGCTATGTTGGATGAACTAGAGTCCCTGCACTCAGGGTAAGATAATTTTCAACACTTATTCAATCTATCATGAGACCTCCATATTGTTGCGTCTGCTCTGAAATCTGACGTCATTTGTGGTGCAAAATAAGACTCTCATGGAGGTCTAGATTCAACAACAACCTCTACTCCTGATCTGGCAACCCAGAGGGCTCAGAAGGAAGTGAATGGTAATAGGTATAATGATGACTAGAATACATCACATCTCTACAATGCCCATGCCAATGTTTTATCTTCTCCAACTATCTCATCCTTGTCTGATGTTTGCTCGATGGTTTTGAAAGTCACTCCACCTACTGATGTCTCAATGACTCTATCTCCTATCCTTCTCCAACATTCTATTGAAGCATGCTCTTTATATTGGGCGTCGGGGAGGTCGCATGAGCTTTAAGGGGGGTGGCGTGTGAGGTGGCAGAAATTGTTGTAAGGGACAGAGCACCTGCTTGTGTACCTATTGTGGCCGGACATATCACTCTATCTCCTATCCTTCTGAGCTAGTCGCCCCTTACTGATAACCCCTCCCTGTCCAATTGATCCACCCACATCTCTTCATGAGGGCTCATAGTCATTTATTGCTCACCTGCTTTTTTATCATGTCTCTTTTCATTGATTATCTTTTGATCTTCACAAGTTTGTGTTGTCTTCTATTTCCACCTTTTCTTCTGTACAGGAGGATTTTCAACATCAATGGTGGCGGGTAACGATGGATGATGAAATGGAAGCTCTACGGGTCAATAGAACTTGGTGTACCCTCCTCCTGGAATACCCTAAGTCGGATGTAAATGGGTGCTCATAATTAAAAACTATCTAGATGGGTCGGTTAAGCGCTTAAAAACATGTCTTGTGGCTCGTGGATTTACTCAACAATATAGCATTGACTATGAAGAGATGTTCTCTCCAGTGACCAAGCTTAATACTTTGAGGGTATTGATCTCCTTAGCAGTTCATTACCACTGACAATTGCATTAACTTGATCAAAAATGTTTTCCTTAATGACGATCTAATTGAGATTGTCTACACGCAATATGTAACGGCCCAACACATAGTATAAGATGTATTGTCCGCAATGGTTCATCCTAGTTCATACTCTATACTGAGATGAACTGCACAGTTTTGCTCTTTCCCATAGATATCTTATGAGTGCTTCACATGAGCTCACCCATCCTCGAACTACTCCCACCAGAGCACCTTTCACATGAGATCACCCATGATGCAGGATGACGCGTAGGGTTTGCGCGTCTATCGGCTTTTCGAGGAAACCTTAAATGCGTGCAATGAATAATGGATTTTGCAAATATAGTTTGAACGAGCGTCGCACACACTTTAAGAAATTAAGCAACTAGATTTTTTCAAAGCACAGAATTACTATTTTATTTCAAAAAAATGAGCTCACTTGAAAAATGGTTCAATTTTAAATCCAGGAAAAAAAGGTTTGCAACTTTGTTCTTTTCCCCTTGTCATAGCAAACCGAAAATTGTGAACTTCAAATACGTTTTCATTTGAAGTTTTCGACGTAGCGTTTGCTAACAAAATCTGGGCGAAAACCCAACAATAAATCTAAATATCTAATATTCTACAAGAAAAAACGCAGACACACACAAAGGAAGAGAAAAAAATAAGTTACCCACGGAAAGAAGCGTCTTTCCATTTTCGAAGTCGACGGCGATCCCGCGAGAAATTCCCTCGTCACTTTCGATCTTTCGCCCCGAGCTTGGCCGCTATCGCACACGGACACCACGGAATAAATTCGCTCACTCACACAGATGGTTCCACAAAATCTCAAACACACAAAGCTTCGCGTCACTATCTCTCGGAAGAGATCAACTACATGTTTCAGACGAAAGGAAGAAAAAAAAATTAATTTTCCTACTCTCACTTCACCAACAGAGAAACAGCAAATGAGATTTTCTTCACAATTGAAAGCAAACAGTGGTAATTGAATATTCATCCACACCCTAACATAGGAATCAAAATGCAAATCACAATCTCATGGTAGCTCCTCAAACGGGAGTTTAAACACAGTAGCAATAAACTCAAATCAATCTTACTGCTCTCAAACAGGAAACAAAATACAACAAAGTCTAGTTTTCTACATCAACTGAACTCAAACGGGAGAAAACACAGTAGCAATTCCACTCAAATAACTCAATACATTCAACAATCGCCCTCAACAAATAGAAACATCATATTTATAACTATTGAAGAAAATCGTGAATCATCACAAGAGCGGCCATTGTTGAGCTCAGGCGCGGAACTGTCAGGATGAGCGATTGTGGCAGGGATGTGGCTGGAACTGCCGCCGAAATCGTCGGAGGCAAAGGGTGTGTTCTGCGAAAGCTTTTGGACGCAGAACGTGGGCGGAAGCCGTGACATACGGAGCTTGTGCGAAGGCTTGCGGCTGGGAACCCTAGTGGTGCATCATGTCTGAACCAGGAGAGCTTCCTGCTGCCTTGGTTTAATTGGGGAAGAAGAACTGCTTGGGGAAAAGTGAACCGGGTATCCATTTGGGGAAGAAGGCTGAACCGGCTAGCTAATTTAACACATAACTTTTGATATATATATATATATATATACATATAGTTATATGTAGTCGTGTCCAAAAAGCCCGACCGGGCCGGGCTTGGGCCGGGCCGGTCGGGCTCGGGCTTTTTGCCAACAGGGCTCAGCTTGAGTCGGCCCGGCTCGGGCTCCCTCTCAAAGAGGGGGCCCGATAAGGCCCTTCAGGGCGGCCCGGGCCGGCTTAAATACCAAAAAGGCAGGATTTTAATCCCGCCTAATCATAGACAGGATTTTAATCCCGCCTATTTAGGCGGGATTTAGGAAATCTCGCCTATTGGCGGGATTTAGGAAATCTCGCCTATTGGCGGGATTTCCCGCCTAGCCTGGTGCCGGGTCCAGGCTAGGCCCAGTGTCCGAGCTTTGCCCGGCCCTGTCTGGGCCGGGCACCGGGTCGAGCAACCAGCTAATATGGGGGCCCGGTAAGGCCCCTAAGCCCGGCCTTGGCCCGAGCCGGGCTTTACCCGGGCCGGGCCTAGCCGGGCCGGGCCGGGCCTAGCCGGCTTTTTCCGGGCCCCGGCTTTTTGCACACAACTAGTTATGTGTGTGTGTATATATATATTTCCAAATAGAAAAAATGCACAAAATTACATAACTTGTAAAGTGATAAAAATTGCAAAATTGACAAATAAAAATACGCAAGACTCAGGGCCGATAGAGTTCCGGTCGAGTGCGGCGTCGAGTACTTTTGCGGCGACTTGATCGAGGTTGGTCTCCACCAACCCATCCTCGGACTACTCCTACAAGAGCATACTTAACTATGGAGTTTCTAACACAATTGCACTACTTGGTCTGAAAAGGTGTCTATATTTAGTGTTCTGAATTATTGCTTAAACCCAGTAGCTTTCCCCCCCAATTCTGTTGTGAGATTCGGTTCATTATTGCACTATTGAAACCGGGATACCGGTTCAACGGAGTTCGCACTGGGAGAGAACAGTTCAAGTTACTTGTCCCGTCATCGGGTGCTCAAGGCAGGTCAATTCGAGCCCGGATTCAGCCTTCACTAATTCGAGATGGTTTCCTACACACAAACCCGGTGAGCTACAACATGGAGGTCCCACCGCTCATCTGAAAGCACGTATCGCGTCTTCCACCCCACCCACCCCCCCAAAGCCAAAGGCTGAGCTCGATACCTTGGATGGAACAAAGTAAGAACTTTCCGAAATTCAGAAGCTCTGGGAGGCTGTCTGCCTCTCCTATGTGCTTTGAGGGTCTATTTATAGGAAAACCCCAAATCAGGGGCAAAATTGTCTTTTATGGCCTGCGGATAGCGGCCTCCGCTTTTTGGTTTCTGTTATTGGCACCACTGATTGGTCTGCAGACAACAGAATCCCGCTGTTTGAGATGGCTATGGGCAAACAAGGCTAAAATGCGACTAGACGGAAGGGCGGACTGACTCTCCTCGTCGAGGCGAGTTCACGAAGTGGGCGGCATCGCCTCGCCTGCATTACCCGGCTTGCGATCATCCTTCCTTAAGGGTCTCGTCCAGCGAGATGGCAACTGACTGGTGAGTCCGTCTCACGGTCGTCAAGTGCGCCTCTCCTGACCTAGTTTCTCCTGATGGGCTCACCCTGCCCCTGGTTGGGCGTAGTCTGGACTGGGGTCGCTAAATTGGGGCTGTATACAATCCCCGCTTCTTTGCGAGCTCACCAGAGGTCGGAAAGAAATCATCCAGCCCCAATTTGGTGAGCCCGGGATGTCGCCTGCTAAGCCGCATCGTCTTCCTTTCCTGACTCTATAAATAAGGTAGTGAGGGTAGGGTTATCCTTAACAAGCCTTTCCGGCCGACCTGCTACCCCCTTGATCCTCATGAACTCGCTTGACCGGGATGATGTCGAGGCAGCTGCCTTGTTCGGCCAGATCAACGGACCCCCCGGATTCAGCAGGGTTCTCAGATGGACGACTCTGGGCGAGCTCGAGTTCAACAAGCCAGCGAAAAACTAACAAGCCCAATCGACTTGACCTCTTCTGCGCCTTCCCCGCGCACGCGCCATCCCTGGGAGTGGTGGTGCTGGCTGGAGACACGGGCCAGCTTCCTCTGAATAGTCGGTCCGCCACTATCATGGTACGTGAATCCGTTGTTCCTTGTCGCATTGACTCTTCTTTTGATTACGCCTTCCTGCGTTCCTATAGGTCGGTGACGACGCCACCGTGGTGGTGGCCCTGGCGACCTCTCAACGCATGGTGATGGCGCACACGCTTCAGGCGACGGTCTTTCTCCCTCCCGATTCTAAGGGGAGCCCGCAAGCAACCCCTGTCTTCAACGACGCACTGGCTCAGGGATTCGGTCGGCGACACCACCGCGGAGCGTCGTGCTGACCACACACATCCCAACGGTCAGCTGACCCCGCTCCTAGTGACTGACACTGAAATCGTGGTCTCGCCTCGCCACCAGGAGGAGGGTGAGTCGAGTTGGTCCCGTATTGGTGGAAAATCAACGTCGTTGTACCTCACGGTAACTTCTAGATAACCTTGGTTAATTTCCGGATTCCTTCTCATTTTCTCCTTTGTAGGTACCGACTCGCCCTCTTCTCGCGAGCTCTCATTGCTGGGCATTCCTCTCGAGCCAATTCCACCTATGGTATCCATCCCGCTTCGCGAGCTGATGACCGACCCGCGGGTAGACATCAGCGACTTCAGCGCTTGCTTACTTAGGGTGCTCGCGGCACATGATTTGGCCCTCGCAACTGCGGCCCATTAGGAGGTTAAACAGGGGCTCGACGAGGTCCGGGGCCGCGTAGAATCGCTAGAGAATTTCAACGCAAAGCTGGAAGGCAATGACAGCCTCTTCATGCAGATGTTGGATGTTGAAGAGAGGATATACGAGATGGAGACTCGCCAGAACGCCAACGAGGATTATTTATACAAATTCAGCCAGGTTGCGGGCACAGTTAGCGAAGCGAGTTCAGCGGACCCTTAGGTATTATTCCCTTTTCCTTTCTCTGCCCTTGAACCTTGTAATCCGTGGAGGTGGGAAGCTCTACTCAAGGGGGTCAGCAACTATCATGTAAGAGAGTTCATGCAGAGTCCTGGACCACATCAATATCATAGCTTCCGGAACTTGTTTGCACTCGAGGGGGCAAGTAGTCGGTATGCGGGAGAGCGCAGACACACAGACTACGACATCACGAGGACTTGAATATCACTCGAGGAGGCAAGTAGCCGCTATGCGGGAGAGGAGCTCGTGCATAGACCCGGTCTACGACAACATCACTTCTCGAGGACTTCAATCTTACTTGAGGGGGAAAGTAGCCGGTATGCGGGAGAAGAGCTCACTCAGGGACCCGGTCTGCGACAACAACACGACTTGAGTACTTCAATCTCACTCGAGTGGGCAAGTAGCCGGTACACGGGAGAGGAGCTCGCGCAGGGACCCGATCTACGACAACATCACAACTTAAGGACTTCAATCTCACTCTAGGGGGCAAATAGCCAGTATGCGAGAGAAGAGCTCACGCAGGGATCCTGTCTACAACCATTCTTGTCACGACGACTAGGCAAACCAAGGCGAGTGCTGGCGCCTTGACGCTTAGGCGACAAGGCGTACGCCTAGGCAAGCAAGCGGCAAGACGCCAATTTTTTTTTTTGAAAGGCAGGCTATAGACAACGGTTATTACAATAACCGCTGTCTATAGCCTGTCTTACATACTTTAGACAGCGGTTATTATAATAACCGTTGTCTAAAGCTTCATTTTTTTTTAACTTGACAGAAAGTTTATCAACACAAAGCCACACAGATTGTTTTTTCATAGCAGTTAGCAGTAAGCAGTACTACAGTAAGCAGTAAGCAACTAAGCATAGCTTCTGATATATTTATACCATTAGTCAGTAAGCAAGTAAAGCAACTAAGCACACAGGTTCTGAATCTTCTGATATCTTCATATCTCAACACATTCATACCAAGAAGTAACAAACACAGTTTCCGATATCATGAATTCATGATATCTCAAATTCTCAGCTCTCAATACATTCAAACCTATCTCAAATACCAATATACCATGAAACAGTAAGCAGTAAGAAAAAAACAATGTCAATCAATAAAGACTTCAGAGAAAGAAATAACAGAAAAGTGAACACAAAAATATCATAATATAGAGTTGTGGTCAAATCCAAAATGTCTTCATCCATTGCACAATAGCATATTAGCATAAAAAATATTTTTAACATAAATTTTAAATAATCATAAAAGATCAACTAGAATCATCATCTTGTAAGTCGTCATCGACATTGCATGTGCTTGGTTGGTTTGAGGTACTTGTCTTTTGCCTATAATTATCGTCAATATTTTCATCATCATTGGCAAAGAAAAAATGATCTAAATCTTCATCCCTTTCATCCATTAGTTGAAGATTAGCTCCAGCTCCACTTCGTAAATTTCGAGCCACGGTTCCAATAGCTCTCTCCACAGTTTCCCATGTGAGATTATCATCATCAAAAACTAGAGCATCCTCTGGTTTGTTCATCATCCACTCACTACTCCAATATAGCTCATCAAGCACTAAAGGGTTGTAATTTCTTCTCATTTCACGTTTTTCTTGGAATCGTGCTTGTAGATGACGATTATATTGGATGTATACAAGATCACTAAGCCTTTGATGCTCTAATTTATTTCTTTTCTTTGTGTGAATCTGAATCAAAATAATTGCAAACTTATTAGTCAATATAAAAATATTAATTTTTTATATTTAATATTTGTGTACTTACAAACTCAAAAGTACTCCAGTTGCGCTCGCAACTAGAAGAATAACAACATAAACCAAGTATGCGCAATGCCATCTTTGTAAGGTCAATATTTGGTCATTCATGTGTATCCCACCAATCCACTATTCATTCAAGACAAATATAAATTATTTGACATATAAATAATTTAAGAAAAAATAAAAACTTAATCAATACTTACTTTTATTTAAAGTGGTTCGTTGTCTAATAGTCATAGACTTTCCAAAACTATTTTGAGGCACTAGTTTTGCAATAACATCATTAAAAACATCTTGAAATTTTCAGGCATCATCATTATGTTTTTCCTCGTATTCAAAATATTTGCTTGAATTTAGAAACAAAGTCGTCATATAAATTTTTTTCTCTATTTGTTTTGTCCACTTATTTTAAACAATGTCAATAATTTTTTTAAATAATCTTTCTTTGTTATCAAAATGTTCTTTGATCTTTTGTTTAGCTTATTCCATTCCCACATATACTTCAGTCATAACCGGCCTTTCATCTCCATCTACTAATCGCAAAACGGCAATCAGTGGCTTTCCTCATTTTAGACAATCTCTTACTCCATTCCAAAAAATGATTGAAAGTATTATTTTAACAACTTGTTTTCCGGCTTCAGTTTTTGTCAAATTAGCAGCATTCCACGAAGACGACACAAAGAATAATTTTAGCTTCTCCTCATGCTTAAACACACTTTGTAGAGTAAAGAATGATGTTGCAAATCTAGTCACCGAATGCCTCACTAGATCACCACCTATAGTAGTCCTTATTGCATCAAGTAAACGAGTGTGTCTGTAGATGAAAATTGTAATCATCATTGCCTTTCTTTTCACAATTTTGTTTTATTATAGCGTGCTTATATCCTCTAGCATGAGATCAATGCAATGAGTTGCACAAGGAGTCTAAAATAATGTTGGTCTTCTTTCTATTAAAATTTTACCAGCTGCCTTGTAATTGGAATCATTGTCAGTCACCATCTGCATACAACATAACTTTGTATTTATTGAAAGTTGTAGACTATTAACTTGAAATATAAAAATTAGTGAAATCAAAAAATTTACCTGAACAACGCACTCTGCTCCTATCTCTCTAATCTTACTATCAAGCAACTCCGATAACATTGCCGCATCTCGAATATGACTGGATGCATTTACGGAACCCATAAAATAGGATCCTTCTGGACAGTTGAACGGGAAATTGATCAAATGTCTCCCTCTCCTGTCTGTCCAACCATCTGACATAAGTGTGCAACCATATCTTCTCCAGTACGCTCGATAGTTTGTCTTCATCTCCTTAACTTCATCTTTTGTATTAAATAACAATGAGACTCTCAAATCATGATAACTAGGGCCTTTATAACCAGACACATACTGTTCAACTGCTTCAATCATGACTTCAAAGCTTCGTGTCTTTGCAGCATTAAATGGAATTCCACACTCATATAACCAATCAGCAACATAACTATCAACTCTTTTTTTTTCTTCAGGTGATCTAAAACATCTCTCGATAATAATTTGTGCAACACCTTTAGCACGTCTATCATCAACTACATCTTCAGGAGCACGCCTCATATGAGCATCCATAGAGCCCCTTTTTGTGGCAAGTGGATTACTTTTCTCTTTTTAGCATTTGTCCTGGAACTTGGGACAAATGACGATTTAGCAGTAGATAATGTCGGGGATACATTATGTGATCTTGTTGACTCTCTTTCTTGTTCACTCTCATTGTCATCATCAGCAGTCAGATGCACATTGTCCCTTTTTTATCATTTAAAGCTGAATACATCTCAGATGTTATTTCAAAAATAGTCTTAAAACACTTTGATACATCTCCATATCTGTCGCATAAGTGTTGCTTCAACCTTTTGATATCACCTTTTATCAATCTATCACACAAATTACATTTAACTGTATTTTTATCTTTTAGGTCGGGTCAATGTCCATACTTACAATCAGGATCCTTTGACTTTGCTTTTCTTTTAGAATCTATTTTTGGATCAAGATCATTGCTATCAATGGATGGAACAAGACTATTGTTATTTTGGTCTTCCATTTTTCACAAACATGACCTATAGAATGCAAAAGTTAGGTCGGGATTCGGGACAATGAAATAACCAGCTATTCTTAAACTAAAGAAATCATCACAATGAACAATTTAAAGAACTATCAAATGAACTGCAATCTGCAATTATTCTATACAAAGAACAATTTAAAGATCATTTAAAGTACAAAAAATTAAAGAACATGTTCATTTACAAGAGTCAACAAGATATTTTCATTTGTTCTATTTCTATACAAATATGAAGTTAGTCAAGTAACTCAATGTGTTAGTGTGTTACATAAATAGATATGCAATTAAAAAATACATTTGTCAATCATGAATCATTAAGCACAATTAGTGATTATATAATCACAAATCTTTTTTCGCATATTATATATTTTCTCCGGCAAAAATTTTGTCACTCCATCATAGATCTGCCATAAATATTTTTTAATAAAATCAATTCAACATAATTATTATCGTTTACCAATCTACATGCACTTAACTTTCCAATGATGGCATTAACACACTTCTAAGAGCATTAATAATGTCAATCATGTAGCACATGATATAATACCCACATTGAATACTATCTGGTTGTTTTGAGCACTAAAAAAATAAATAATTGGTAAGTATTATAATTACAAATGTTTAATTATTTAAAAAATTGCAATAAATTCACTCAAATATAGGCTATAACTTACTGACTTCCACTTTAAAATTTTTGGTTTCTGAAAATTGGTATGTCGATCTTTACTAAACCCTTAAATGCACTTCATAAAATATTAAAATTTTTAATTTATAGCCAAATCAGAATTCCAAAATCCAAATAGGAAAATAACTAATTAATAAACTTACATTATAATGACATTTTTAATATCATCACGAATGTCAAGATTTATGGTATCAAACCAATAAATTGTATTATTATTGTAATCAACAATAACCAACATTCAATGTTTTCTGTGAAAAAAATGAAATAATTAGTAGCGTAATTAAAATAAAAAATAACAATAATCATTGATACAAAGATACTTCATACTTACGATCTATGATAGGACATAAATAATAAAGAATTCGATTGGAGTTGACTAAGCCTGATTTTTAGATCTTCACCCCGTGATTTTGAATGTGCCTTGACATACTTATCATCAAAAGCAAAAATGGATGTTGGATTATGAAAATATACACCTCTATTGTATGTAAATTTCTTTAATTGTGAATTTATGTACATACAAAAAAACATGTGAACTCAAAATCAATTTATATATTAATAAAAAATATTAAATTTGTAATATTTGATACTTAGTAGTCAGTACTCACTCAATGCACGCTAATATGATATTAACTCCAAATTTTTTCATATTTAGAAAATCGTACAGCTCTGAAATTTCAAAGTATGTACTTGCTGATTCAACACTCACAAATACTGTTGAATCTAATTCTAGAGATATTATTTTATTTTCTTTCTCCATCATAGTTATGAAACTGGGTAACATAACAATGAATTTATTTGTTGTCTCACTAGTGGAAATAAAAAATTAGTATTTTGGATATCAATATTGAATTCATTGATTACATAAAAGTCAAAAATAATATTATAATATCGCCACCGGCGAAGGTAAACGCTCATGTGATGTCTCAGGTTCATATGACCTAGATTCAAGTTCCGGCTGAGAAACCAAAAATAACAAAAACACTATTTATTACCTGCGCAACAAAGAGAAAGCATAACACTTCATAAAAATATAAATATTTAAACATAATAATACCTGAGATATGTATTGAGAAGTTTCACGTGCAACACTTGTTCCAGTTACAACACTAAACATGCGCATAAGCTCTTCAATTTGATTCTTCATACTACTCATCTCGGCTTGATGCGCTTGTTGTTGGCTTATATAAGCTTGATATTGAAGAATTTGGGTCCGGATGTGTAGATTGGCGATCGGAGGTGGAACCGGCGGCGTGAAAATGAAGGCGGTGGCTGTCCTCGGCGGCAAATGATGAGATCGGACGAGTAATTGGTAGATCCGGCCACAAACAAGTAGATCCGGGCCGGGGAAGGGTGGATCCGCTATTTAGGACCGAATCTGGGCGAGGGAAATGTGTGTGGATGGTGGAAATAACGGATCGGGGGCTGAAATTCTCAGATCTGAATGGATCTAGAGAATTAGGATGGTTTGGAGGTGGTTCCACGAAAAGGAGTGGAGGAGGTGGCCTTGCCAGCGGTTTGTGAAGAGGGCCGGCTGAAGGGGAAGGGGACGGGGATGCCAGTTGTGGCCCGGGGTGGTGTGGCAAGGGGCGGTGCTGGAGGTGAGGAGAGGGAGAGCCGGCGGTGGCCGGTTGGAGGAGAAAGGGGGGCGGGCGGCCTGCAGCAGGCAGCGGCTGTGCAGGGAGGTAGGCGGCGATGGGGTGGCTTTTGGGGGGTTCGGCTAGGGTTCTTTTAGGGGGAGAATGAAGGCCAAGGATGTGTAGTACCTTGGGGGGAAGTTTGAGCGCCTAGGAGTCGTCACCTAGGGTTCCACGGCGTCGGCACCGAGGGGTGATCACGGAATTCCGGGATTTCAATCTCCAAAAACCTGCAATCCCTCTTTTCAGCCCCTACCACTCCTATTTATAAGAAAAAACAAAGCTAGGGCTTCCCCATCAACGACTATGATTGGCCGGTGGGGTCGGTCACTAAAATACATGAATAATAAACCCAAAAATATAAACTAATATATGTATTTGATTCGCGGCGACGTGCCGGACGCAACCGCGGAGTCGGATCGGCAATCCGATCAAGTCTTCCTGCGCGAATAAATGAACGTGGGTCCCGCCTTGCAACGAATCCCTCCAGGTGCACGATCTGATGGATCCCCATCAGGTTGTTTGATTATTCAAACCTGTAACTTCCTCTGAGACTTTGCTATATTAATTTCTGATTAACTAAAATTCTTTTTCAAGACACATTGTTTAATGAGAGGACAATCACTGTTTTAACTATACTTTGAGTGATGCATTGACTTGCATATCTTCTTTGATTTCTTTGCAGAAATTTATAGGCAAAAGCTGCAACAATCTGTTACTGGCGGTGAGCTGAGTGAGGAGGCGGTTGCTTCTCTTCTTCGTATCAGAGTTCTCCTTTGTATTCCTCAGGGAACTGTTGATGCTGCACATGCTGATATCTGTGGTCGTATATTTGAGAAGGTATGCAACCACATTCTTAATTTTTTCATCTCCTTGGCATGCAATCTGTGAAGCCCTTCTAGGATATCTATGTGATATTTGTTTCCTGAATTAGCAGTTATACAATTGAGGCTCTGTTTGACTCTATTGTAGCGATTGGAGAAGCAATGATGAAAAAATCTGTTGTTTTACGGTGGTGGTTGAATCAGTGAAAATGTTTGGAAGAATAGTGTTTGCAACGTTGTTTCAAACGGAAAAATGGTTTAACCTGTCTGACAAAAAAATTGTGCGACGTGTAGTACAATTTTGTTTAATTAAAGCCAAAAAATTATAACAAAAAGTAAATGATCATATTACAACTATCTGGCAAACTGATATTCTGCCATTCTAAGAATATTCACAAATCCATCACAACATAATTTGAAACAATCCAAGTCAATATTTTTGCATCCAGAAGTTTATAAACATATGCATCCATAATCCAAAAAAAACTTGGATAAACAAAACTTATCAAAAACATATGCATCCAGAAATGCTGATACTAATCTAATTAGCAAATCCTAGCTTTTACTAATGAGAAATCTAGAACATAATTTGAATCCAAAAATTGGGATCAAAATTAGAAAGTCCAACATTCTAACCAAAATTAGCAATGCATCCAGAATAGAACTGTTTTTAATCAAATTATCATGTCCAACATTTTACTAAGCGGTTGAACTCAGAGATTTGAATCAAACAATATGCATCCAGAAATTTATAAAAAACCTGGGATCGAAAAATTTGAATCCAAAAATTTTCATGTTCCAGAAAAACAAGTCAATCCAAGTTATAGTAGCGATTTTTCATCGAGGAAAAAAGGAGAAATGGCGTTTTGAAAGATCTCACCGGCTGGTAGCATTCGTAAGAGGAGAACGAAGCGGCTGAACGCAGTTGAAGGCTCTCTGCAGTCCGTAGGTAAACGTAGGGCTCACCGACATGTGATGTGCGTTGACGGAGAAGGCTTCCGGTGGATCTGGTGCTGAGGAGGCGTTCGTTGTCGGAGAACAACACAGGAGGGCTCTCGCGCAGGCTATCTGCTAGGGCGAAAAGTTAAGCGCGGGGTCGCGATTCTGGAGTCGTGAAATGATTTCACGACTCGACACCACTGTATTTTGCGGTAATGAGGAGGTGGATTTTGGCATTGCTGGCTTTATAATTACTGTTTGGCGGGGCGGTGGAATAAACAACGGCACACCGCTACAAAAACGCTCTGTCAAACAGAGCTTTAATTTTCAGTTCAGTTGGAGCTAGTGTAAGGGGAGTCAGTGATTCGATAGTCGGGCGTGATTGAGGTGTATCATTGGCTATCATGGTCCACTGCTCGAGCTCTAATTTCCAAAACATAACCTGTAAATTTATGGCACAATTTAGGGCTATTAATCATCCGATCTCCTTCTGATCTGACCCGACCCAAGATCCCTTCATAATCATTTGATCTGTTCTTTGACAAAGAAAGGAGATTTCTGATAAGCTTGATATGATCTCCTTTTTGAGCCATGAATTGCTTGTTAAATCTTGATTTAAGTAGAAACCGATTCAATTTTGTTAGAAATCACGGTGGGGCCCATTTGAGGGGGGCACATGATATCCAGATCTGTGGCCGACTGTAGTCGAATGGCTGAGATCATCTCCAACCAAATCTCCCGGTTGATAAATCCCGGGTAGGTTGTTGAGCCCGGGGATAGAACCCGGGACCTCCTTTATCAAGCTCCTTAGCAGAGACTTGATACCCAACTGAGCTGCCATCTTTTGTTAGAAACCACGATATGCAGACCGCGCGAACAGAACATCAGCGATCAGAGAGGAGACCGTGCGAGCAGAACACATCGAGAAGAAAGAGGCCGCACGGCAAACCGCGCGAGAAGACTGCATGGTTACGGTGATAACACACACCAGCAGCAAAAAAGAGGCCACGACCAAGATGCAGAGCCCGCAGCAGAGAGGAGAAGCCATAACGACAAGAGAAGTCGCAGCGAGAAGAAAGAGGAGTCTGCATCGACCAAGATGCGGAGCCCGCAGCAGAGACCAGGCCGCGCGGACAGATCGCGCGAGCAGAGCAATGGAGGGAGAGAAGATAGCGCTAGCAGACCACGCGAGAAGACGAGTAGACAAGGAGATCGCGACGGTCAAGTCGAGAAGACTAAGATAGATCGCGTAAGGAGATCGCAACGAGTAGCAAAACAGGAGCGGGTAGCAGGGAGAAACCACGCGGTTAGATGGGGAAGTGGGAAATGGGCCCACCTGTCAGAGAGAGAGAGAGAGAGAGAGAGAGAGAGAGAGAGCTATAAGAGGGCCAAGAGGAAGAGGAAGAAAGGGAGGTGGAAGCCACAAGAGAGAGCAGAAGGAGGAGCGGTTAGAGAAGGCTTAACCGCGCGGGTAGCAGCGGTTAGAGAAGGGTTAACCGCACGGTGGACCTGTTTCCTCTGATACCATGTGGATGAAAACCGAAACTTGTATATACTTTCATCAAATACAAGGTATAAATACACATTTATATGAGAGAGAAAGAGAGAAGAGATCCCTATACATGATGTGAGACTAAAGAGGAGAGAAGAAAAATAAACAAATGGGCTCCATCATGGACCTCTTTACATAGGTTTTTCCAACAAATTTTAATCGATTTTTGATTGTCTAAGACATTCTTGGTCATGTAAACATCCATAAATACTTCATATATCTTGATGTATAGATGCGTACAGCCTTTCATCTAAATTTAAATTTGCATGTGTATATACCTTCCTATATATATAGGGTTAATTACCGGGACCTCCCCTGAGTTTTTTTGCATAATTACAGGTTGCACCCCTTTATCTTTTGAAATTACATTTACCTCACCCTTTAAGTTTCCCCAGTTTACAAAATGCCCTTTTCTGTTACAAATGTGGATGGAAAATGATAAAAACAGCCAAATTATTTTACGAGATTCAATTTTACCCTTTATAATGACTCTACATTGAAAGGTGTAACCTTTTCCTTTAGAAATATAGATGGATAGTGATCAAATATACCAAATTATTTTATGATATTCCAATTTTACCCATTGTAATAGCTCTACATTGAAAAGCATGCATTACATTTTACTCTTGGTAATGAATCTAGAACAATTATAAAAAGATAAAATTGAAATATCATAAAATAATTTGGCTGATTCTATCATTTTTCATCCATATTTCTAACAAAAGGGGCGTTTTTGTAAATTGGGGAAACTTAGAGGGGAGGTACATGCAATTTTGAAAGATGGAGAGGTGCAACCTGTAATTATGCAAACTCCCAGGGGAGGTCCCCTTAATTAACCTATGCGTGTGTGTGTGTGTGTGTGTGTGTGTGTGTGTGTGTGTGTGTGTCTGGGTTCGTTTACCAGGGCCTCCCCTCTAAATTTGCAAAATTATAAGTTGCACTCAATCTTTTTAAATTACAAAAACATCCCCTATAAGTTTACATTTCATAACATGCATGCACAAAAAATATCCTCTTTGGAGGAAAGCGCTCGGTGAGATATTTTGTGTGTGTATGTTATGACAAACAAACCTACATGAGAAGTTTTTGTAATTTCAAAAGGCAGAGGGGATACAACCTGTAATTATGCTAATTTCTAGGGGAGGTTTGGGTAATTAATCCAGGTTGGGCTCATTTTTAAGTTTGACGAAACAAGGGTTGACTCTTTAACGTCTATCCAAGCCAAAACAATGCTTCAAATTTTGAGCAAGTTTTGATCTTTTAGCCAAAATCACGTCCCTACAATTCCATCTCATGGAAAATTTATTATTTCATATGAATCGAGGGAAAGGATTGGTGTACTCTTGATTGGTAATGTTTTGTATTTATCTTTAAACTGTTGTTGACTTGCTTTTTCCTGTGGAAGCCTATCCAGCCACTAAATTGGAATCAATCCCATTCTAGCTGTCTTGGACGCTTTCACTGTAACTTTTATATAATAATTAATGAAGTTATATAAACTCGGGGTAGTAGAACAACTCTAACTGGCTTAGTAAGATTTTTAGTAAAAAAATGTTCATTTGTTGTTCAACAAGTAGCTTGAAAATTGCTATAATAATTGTTCAGTTGCTTGTTGATGTCTTCTTTTTATATTTCGGTGTCACCTTTCTCCTAACCATTGCACTCTAAAGATGTTGCATGCTGCTAAAGCTAAGTATTGTTAAATTTAATTAAAAAGGAAAAGTGGATGTTTTGATTATATTCTATCAGTGTTGTGTTTGAGTCTCGAAGATAAAAAAATAAAGCAGCCTGGTGCACAAAGCATCCCTGCACGGCGAGGCGAGGGTCCAAGGAAGGGTCCCACCACATGGGTGAAATGTAAGCAAACTTTACCCAACATTTTTGCAAGATATAAGAAATAATTTTGCATGAATAAGTGCCAATATTTTACTGTAATTTTGCAATTAAGCTAAGGCTATATGTTAAGATTATTAGCATCCTATATATAGTTAGCACTAAAGCTCGATTGCATTCGAACTGGGTAAGAAAAATGAATAAACAAGCTTGAATAAGACTTTAAAACTCCGTTAATGTTCATATTCATGTTCAAGGTTAAGTTCTTAAATTCGGTAGAAAGTAAGTAAATGAGTTTTTGTCAGAATTGTAGGCTGCATGACTCGTGTTTTCACATACAACCTAAATCTATCACGGAACATGTCGCATTGTGTAGATTCCTTTGCTCTCCTTACATGTTGATTTTTTTATTGGCAGTAAATATTGGTTATTTCTGTATTTTATAATGTAAAAAACATGATTTATTGATGAAAACTCTTTGGTGAATATTTGTGTTTCTTGCATCATAATCAATCCTCTTTTCTCACCTTTTATTTTAAGAGTTCAGCTTTGATTTTTTTATCACAAATCCTGACTATGAATCATATGATGCAGGTTGTCAAAGATGCGATTGCATCAGGGGTTGACGGTTATGATGCTGACATTAGGGCATCTGTTAGAAAAGCTTCTCAGGGTTTGCGCCTAACAAAGGAGGCTGCCATCTCTATTGCTAGCAAAGTGGTCTGCATCTTTTATTAATAAAATATTATATTTTGATTCTCGTCACTTTTTGAGAAATCCTTTACAAAAAATTTCCCTTAAATATTAATAAGGTAAGAAGGGGAGCCTTGGTGCACCGGTTGAGGTGTTGTCGTGTGATCTTGAGGTCACAGGTTCAAGTCCTGGAAGCAACCTCTTGCAAAAATGTAGGGTAAGATTTGCCTACATTTCACCCTCATGTTGGGACCCTCGCTGCGCGGGGATGCTTTGTGCACCATGCTGACCTTTTGTATGTTAATAATGTAAACTTAGAGAGAAGGTTTTGATAATTTTGAAAGATGGATGAGAGGTCCCATAATTACTCAAAATTAGAGAAGTGGTCCCAGTAAATGACCCGTGATAGTTATAATCAAGGTTTTACCCTCTTATCACAGGTGCGCAAGGTGTTTCTAAACTATGTCCAAAGGGCAAAAGGGGCTGGCAGTCGAACTGAATCTGCCAAAGAGCTTAAGAAGATGATAGCATTCAATACCCTGGTTGTAACTGAACTGATATCAGACATTAAAGGAGAGCCCATTATCGCAGAACCCATTGAAGTTGAGATCAAACAAACCGACAAAGAAGAAGAAGAAGAAGAGTGGGAGTCCCTTCAGACACTGAGAAAGACTCGACCCGGCAAGGATCTTGAAGCAAAGCTCGGAAGGGGAGGGCAAACAGAAATAAATTTGAAGGATGATCTCACTGAAAGAGATAGAGCTGATCTCTATAGGACATACCTTCTCTTCTGTCTTTCCGGAGAGGTGACCGTTGTCCCTTTCGGAGGGCAAATCACCACGAAGAAGGATAATTCAGAATACTTCTTACTAAATCAGCTTGGTGGATTATTGGGATTGAGTGGTAAAGAAATAGTTGAGATCCATAGAAACTTGGCTGAACAGGCATTCATGAAGCAGGCTGAGGTGATTCTTGCCGATGGGCAGTTGACTAAATCCAAGATTGATCAGCTCAACGAGGTTCAGAAGCAGGTTGGATTGCCTTCTGAATATGCCCAGAAAGTTATAAAGAACATAACCACAACCAAAATGGCTGCTGCGATCGAGACGGCTGTTAGTCAAGGGAGGATTGGAATACAGCAGGTTCGCGAATTGAAAGAAGCCAGTGTAGATCTTGATAGCATGATCTCGGAGCGATTGCGTGAAAATCTATTTAAGAAAACTGTTGAAGAAATCTTCTCATCCGGTACAGGAGTATTTGATGAAGAGGAAGTGTATGTTAAAATCCCGGTTGATCTTAATATAGATGCTGAGAAAGCGAAAGGAGTTGTTCGGGAGATCGCAAAGAATAGGTTATCGAATTCATTGGTTCAGGCCATAGCTTTACTTCGACAGAGGAATCGAGACGGAGTGGTACACACTTTATAATTTTTTAAACTCTGATCTTGTTCACTTAATCCGTGAGATGAGTATTGTTTGTTATAATTTATCCTTTCTATTTTTTTTTGGCATTTTTTAAATTTATATGGAAAATGTGCTTTAAAAATCTACATTTTTCACTTGCATTTTCTCCACGTCTTTCGTTACAAAAGAAGAAAAAACTAAGACATAATTATGCAGATTGCTTCACTCAATGACATGTTGGCTTGTGATATGGCCGTGCCTTCGTCGCCTTTGACCTGGTCTTCGCCTGAGGAGCTCGCCGACTTATACTCCGTGTATCTGAAGAGCATCCCGAAGAGAGAGAAGCTGGATAGATTGCAATATCTTATGGGAATTAGTGATTCTGCGGCTCAAGTCCTCAGAGACACAGCAGAGAGAGGAGCATTGCCCGTCGGAAATGAGGGGGAAGAAGAAGATATTATCTTCTAGAAATTCATCAAATTTTGTAGTGATTTTATTTCTGTAGAAATTAATTATGTGAGGAACAATCGCATGATTATTAAGATGTATTTTATGCTGTGTTTGTATTTGTGTGCTTATTTTTTTATAATATTTTGTAATTTGATTGCCTTTCCAAGCTTGCAGTTAAGGATACGATGAGCCACTTATTTCCACTGCCTTTACTGTAGTTTCGTGTATATCGAAGACAATGATGTTAATCTAATTATGGAGTTATTTGATTCTGCTTTTTTAGATGCATGTGTTATTCAAATAAAATCCTGAATAAAAGTAGAGTTTAAAATTGTTTTTTATTTCCCCTGTTACTTTGGCAAGCTGGATGAATAATTAAACTGGAATAATTAAATGATTAATGAAAATCTGTTCACATACAGCTACTATGTACCGACGATGATTTTGTTATAAAACTGTATTGAGCAGATATACAATTAAATATAATGAAAAAAAATCATAAAAACTAACATCTCATGTTACCGACTGCTCTTAGGATCTGTTTGGGCAGACTGGGGGCGAGTGTAAGGCTCCGTTTGACACTGGTGGCGGTGGGGTTAAATTGTCATTTGTTAATAAAGGCCGCCTAAGGAACTTCATTCACTTTTATGTTCAAATGGATGATGTTTGTTAGGTGATCCTTAACGAATGATGTTTTAACCGATGCGTTTACAACCGCCACCACCGTGTTTGACACAAAGCCTAAGACAAACATAATAAGGGTTCAGAGAAGCAGTGTGCACGCACCATCTGAATGCGGTCTCACTGGTGTGCGTGAATATTTTTTTTAACACATTAAGCTCAATAATTTAGCAGGGAGCATACAAATATAATTGTCAAAAATTTGTTAAAAAAAAAGATATTCTTCAAGATCTTATTATAGATGAATATTTATACATAGCATAATAAAAGAGGTTTGTCTTTAAAGGGCGCTGAAAAGCCCGTAATTAATTACAAAGAGCTCATAGACGGAAAAAACATCTGCATAAACAGTGTTAGGGTGTGTGTAATGGGCAGCCATCCATATTTCAGGCTAGACCTTTTCCTCACTACTATGACCTCGGCAGAAAAAATCGGCAGACTTCTGTTAATCGCTTGACGAGAAATTTAACCTGGACGATGGAAAAAAAGGATAAGAATGGTGAACGGCGCATCCGCGTTCCCATAGAATGCACTCCTCTGCCATCGGTTGAAGTTCATTATATGCTGTTTGGGAGCCGTCCCAACAGGACTGTGAAATAGGGGGCAGCAGGAGCACTTTGTTGTTTGGAGGACAATATTTAACCTCACAGCTAATCCTTGGACTTATTTTCTTTGGCAAATCCAAAGCGAGGCGTAGTTATTCGTCGAATCTGTGATTTCTTTAACAACCTGCATACACATTCAATTATTGTAGCAACATATTCACAATCTAAAGTAAAGACCGAACAAACTTTGCATCCTTATCCAAGCACTGATCTTAGAGCTCAAAGATCTAGGCTTCGTTTGGCGGGGCGGATATGCGCCGGTCGCGTGTACCTCACCGCCCCCTCCGCCTCCGCTCTTTTCTGGAATGCGCGCGGTGGGCGGTGGGGCACCGCCCCGCGGAGGGATTTCCACGGAAATTAACCGCACCGCGGGAACCGCGGTGGCGGTCAGGCGTGCGGTGATTTCTGCGGAAGCCCCACTGCCCCACCAAACTAAGCCCTACGAAAGTGGATCACTTGTTCTATTAGATAGCTTGGATGAAGCTTGAATTGAGCCGAGGATGAACCGGATCAATACTGGAATGGAAAGTATGTGTGGACATAAATTTTTGGATTTGGACTAAAAAATGAATGCATTTATGTATCTGTATAAGTATTTGTACAGAATAACGTTCCGCAGCCAAGAGAAAGAATAACACGTTCAGCGGAAGTAAACGAGCCATGTCGGGCTTGAATCCTGCCACCCAAGTAAGAAAGAATTTGAGTTTTCCCAAGGAATTTTGAAGAAAGGCGGGTTTCGCAACAGGGACAAGAGAATTCTTAGGATACATGTTTCTTCACAAAATAATGATAGGATCATGAAGTCGAACTTCTCGTAACATCAATGCATTTCTAACAAGAACAATTAATTAATATGAGAACATTAACTTAAAAAGATCCCCGAGACATTATTTTTTTTCCAACTTCATTCCACTTGATTGGCTTTGTAAACATAGAAATAATATTTTCCTCATGGTATATCAAACAATGTCCATGACATTGGAAAATATCACGAGATATATCGGTAGGTGGTAGCTATATTGCAAAAACATATACTGAGTCTCATTATGGTTGATCTAACGTGTTTCCTTAGATCAGTGAGATTAACATCGAAGGCTCAGATACATTTGTGATTCTATGTTTGGATCATGACTGCCGCTAAATTCTTTTTAATATAATATAAATAACATAAATATATATATATATATTTTAAAATTTTATACCAGCCCTATGTCTGAAAAACCATAAATAACGTTAGAACGTGAAGATTAAAATAGAAGTCTCATATTCATTTGATGGTCCTAAAATGACATTTTTGCCCCTTCTTCCTCTGTGATACAACAAGGAAGCAAGCATCGGAGCGCCACAACAACCACCTTGATTTCCTCCAACACATCCAACCACGGTGGCATCTCCGCCTCCGAAGCGACAATGTGGAATTTGTTACCCAACAGAAGAACTCCAAAGCGACAATGCTATAATAAATATCCAGATCATCTGGAAGAACTAAAGTGTCCCAACGATTTCAACAGAATATGATGTGGTTTCAGCTTCAGTTTTAAAGAGAAGTGATAACAGGAAATGAGAACGGCATACCTATTGTTTTGGTGCGAAAGTGGATTGAGCCGCGAAGGGTGTCAGATTGGACACTTGACTGAGGATTAAAACACTTGAGAAGGAGAAGAGGAGAATTGAGAACCTGGAGCCCGGAAATGTATCGAGGAACTGAGGATCAGTGGAAGCCCTGCAACCTCAGTTACTTGGGAGTATAGGAACACACAATAATGTTTTTGACTTTTTCCTTGGTTCTGACCTTAGTTCTAGGCTTCAGCCTTTAGTTTATATATTTCAGACTATGCTTTAGTGTTGGTATAAATTATACTAATTATAATTGCTATACTTTGATGCTCCAAGTGTTTACTATTCATATAAATAATAAGATTTATATGTATTCAATCACATATTTGGTGGAATGTGCTTAGTAGGTTTTGAATTGAGAAGCATAAAACCGCACCACTGCCAATGTCAGTTCTTGTATTCCCAAAACCAGACCAAACCAGATTGGTGCGATTCAAAATGAGGCGTGATTTATCGGATTGATGAGGTTTTTGGTTTTCATGCTCAAACCTTGGATTTTGACAATCAGATCGGCCTGCACGATGGTTGATTCAAATTGAATGGCATCATCTATGAAAAATGTTTATAAATAGTACGATCAATCTGGCGTGGGGATCTATATGATCTGTGCAGCAGCACACCCGCCGCTTGTATGTCCCGTGTGCACTTGGTCACATTCATACTCCCTGCCATTGTTTGACGTTTTATCGCGCACGGGGATGCAAGCAGCGGGGAATACAGTTGCGCGGATTACGGGGTCCCCCGTGCCAGAGTACACGTGTTATATATAAATGTGTGTATATATATAATTGTACAAAATACAAAATTGAAGAACAAACGAAGGGATACCTCTGGTCAGTTACGCTTATGTGGATCGGCAAACAGAATCCATTGAATGCTTTAAACATTATCTGGCCAAAACTCCCTGAAGAAAGCTTGATTAAATTCCTGTTCTTTCATACGTTCTTCTTCGTGCAACATTTTCCTTAATCTCTTAGATTGTGCCTTCGGTTTTTTCTCGGTCTGCAAGTTGATGAACATGAAAACAAGTTGATGAACATGTAAAAAAGAAGTAGCTTTTAAGGCAATCTTATCTCAAATGAGGAATGCATCTGCATTTTTCAACAGCGAACCATAATCTATAGAAATAAAAGTATCTAATGAAAGTTTTAAAATACGGTAAAAATCAGGTTGTGATAGTTAAAAGCAACCAACAAAAATAAATATCAACATCAAAAAATTCAACCATTAAGAAAAAAATTTTGATGGGTTAATGTCAAGCTTAAACCGGTAGAAACTCACCTTCTCCATTTGTGTATTAGAAATATAATCCGTTGAAAGAAGCTCTCTCTTCTTTTTCTTCTCAGCACCTATTCCGCACTTATTCTTCTTTATTTGTGTTTGAACTGGCTCTAGTATCCCCTGCACCACAAACAAAGAAAGGGGTTAATTTTGTGAGGAAATATCAGTAAAAATGGTAGAAACGCCAGAAGGAGAAGAAAAGAGAAAAACATAATAAATAAGAATGTACATTTCAGATCTTAATAAGACAATCAAATGGTAAAATATAGGGTAAATTACTATATCATTATGTTTATTTCTATTATTTGCATTGCTCTAGGTACACTTTTGAATTGCTCATTTTGCTATACCCTGCTCTAACATTTATACAGGTGTTGAATCCAAATTTTTCTCTGAATTTTAAGCTGAAGCTTACTATAGAGTAAAAGTTTACTGAAAGAACTAATGGAAAGAGAGCAAGTGAATAGGAGAAGAAACCAATGGAGCTTGGTAGCAGCAGGAAGTAGAGATAAAGTAGAATTCCTCTAGGTATTAGAACTTTATAATTTACAAAAAGAATGATCAGAAATAAGTCATACATTAAATGTTAAATATGGATCTTTAATAGTTTTTTTCACATCAATCCCTCCTTTCTTAAATTTGCCTCACTCTATTTATATAATTCTTAGGAATGAGTGAACGAGAGATAAGACCTGTAAAAAATTATCAGTATTCATACATGTGTCTTGTCCGTCTGTTGAGAATTACCATAATCTCAATCTGTCGGGTTATTCTGTTGAGAATTACCATAATCTCAATCTGTCGGGTTTAATAACGGCCTTTCTTAGTGTTGAGTCACTTGAAGCAAACAGCCTTCGCTAGCGTCCTACAAAAGGCCCCTTAAATGCTGAATCTCCATTGTATGCAAGCACTTTAGTGCAATTGCTAATTCCTTAACACGTGAAGCCAGTACACTTATTCCTGTTTTCTAGTTGGTTAGTTAGACACATGATTGAAGAATTTGAATAAACCACCAGGAACTGAACCATCCATTATTACTTAGCCATCTCAAAAATCAACATTCTTCACATGACCATGGAAAGAACTCGAGCTAATAAGATTTGCTATGGATGTGCTGCAACTTTGGTTCTTCCTCGGTTATCTTCATATCTGCTCGTCAACCTCTAATCATGATCATTGTTTTAAATGTCCTCCGACATGTCCAACATGTCTTCCGACACGTCATTTTAGGGCAAAACGATATGTTTTTCTTTAACAAGTAGATTACGTCCTTTTGTAAAATATATGCCGACATGTCCGATTTTTTAAGATATATGGGCCGACAATACTTTTAAATATAGCCCCGCTCGAGGACCTACGTCGAGCCCCGCTTTATGTACAACCCAGTGTTCGTCGAGTGGACCCAACAAGGCAGAGTGGGGGCCTCCAGATAGCCCGCGCACCCACCTAAGCAGACGGCCGAACCAGGCGAGCCGGGGAGGCCAACCGGCTCTCGGCAGGCAGGCGAACCGGGGTACCCGGCCCGCCTCAGCTCGGCAAACAGGCGAGCCGAGGGGAAGCCGGATTGCCTCAACTCAGCAGGCGGCCTGAATCCGTCTATGTTGCGGGCGAGCCGCAGGGACCCGACAAGTACTCGCCTAAGAGGCAGGCGAGCTGCAGAAGCCAGGACGCACCCGTCCATATGACTGGCGAGCTGGCTCGCATTTGCCCTTTGGTGACCTGGCTCACGCTCACCCTCTTACGTGGGGGTGCTACTAACATATGATTAATATATTTTGGTCTGTCAGTAGCCTCTTCAAACAACAGAGTTATGTTGTTGGCAGATCGATTTGGGTTGCGTATAGCCGTTTTGGACAGCAGAGTTGCGCAGTTTACAACTAATTTTGTATAATAGTTTCATAATTTTTTAATTTTATATTATAAAAAATATGAAAACATTTATTATATTTATTAGTTGATTGTTTGCATGTTTTTAAAATAAATTTATAAGTTTGAAAAGACTTATAGTAAATTAAGGGTTTTAAACTTGTAAATCTTCTTTATTTGCAATCAACTTATTGTTAATAAAATAAAATTATTGTATACTATTAAATATATTTTATAATGTATTATTTTGTATTTATTAATAATATTTTATCTTAAATACTATTCAATTTAATTTTGTAATATAAATGACTCATTTTTTATGTATTTGTTATATTATTTTTTAATTTTTATAACATATAATTAATATACATAAAAATAAAATTTTTATTTATAAGAAATAGAAATCCGATATTTTAAAAGATCCCTGAAATGTCCCCGACATCCGACATTTAAAAACTCAATCTGATATAAAGCCGACATCCGATATTTAAAATATTGATCATGATATGATGAATCACGCCAGTTCTCTTCTGAAGAAGTGAACAATAGAATTTATGCCTCTCGAAGATTCATGATTGATTCTATAGTTTCAATTCCTCTTTTTTCCCTTTCAACTTTTGTTATTCCATAGGTGGCAAGTTCCAATAAATTTGCTGTCTTCAATGTTTGTGGAGAACATAGTCCCACACCTGGAAACTCATTAAGTCTTTTAATATGGATTTTAGGGCATTCCATCTATAAAAAATTGATTTTAAATTGTATTTCTTGTCGTGAAACCCAAATCTCAACAAGCCTCCTGACATAAAGGGTCTCACTTATAGACCAGGGCCCCACCCACCTATCACCATTTGAATTCAGGTTGAGTTCCTTCATTTAATCTCTCTCTCGCTTCATATTCTATTACTTCGTAGCTACAACATGCTGTTTTTTATCTCCTTCCTTGAGTACACCGATTTAGCAAAGGGGATAAGGGATCCCTGTTTTGCCACACCACTTGGGATTGTTTAGAGTAATTTCCTCTTCTCTCTCTATCACCTTGATTGCCCTTGCTCTGCAGCTAAAATAGGTGGCCTTCTCAAGCTTCCTCCTCTGCTTCAACAATGTGTGGCTATTCCTCCATCTGCTCTCCATTTGATATGTTTTCTGCTGCTGTCTTTTAGACGAATCCCTGTTTTTCATTGTTACTTTCATTCCAGGCATGCCATAAAATTCATATTGCAAATTCATAGATCCCGCACCACCTCCCCCACGTCGAAACACATTGCTCTCCTCCTCATAGGCGGACCCAGCGGGATTTTTCAGTGGGGGCGTTCAATAAAATTAAGACAAAAATATTGATACATAGATTATGTTTTTATAATATTACCTAATAGTTGTAAAGCAATAATACCTGTGAAGTAGAAGGGATAGTCCAAATGTGTGCGGAAGAATTAATCCCTAAATAAAAAAACTAGATATATAATTTTATGCCAATTGGACTTAATTGCTCACATAAACAAAAAATCACATAGGTACAAAAAATCAACAAAGCCACAAGCGAATAACCGAGTATCAACCAATCAACATCAAACTCCTTGGCTACAAGGCTTGCCCTCCATCCAAAATATACACACTGTCGAACTCATGTCCACAGTCCACCATAAACTACAATCACAAACTAATAGATAGTGGGAACCCCTTGTAGGGGACTTTACTAGAAATAAAGAACAATGAGCTATTTGGAAGTCTACAACCAATAAAGCAACTGTCAAACACAACAAACTACTGATTATAACATGAAACAAAAAGGTAATTCATTGATCAACTACAATGCACAAAGAACTAAAATGAAACAAGCAGGTGGAAATAACTAGACCTCCAAACCACAACTAATTAACTTAGGAAGAAAAGAAAAAGAAATTTAAATGCATAAGCTTACCACTTTTAGTTCCATGAAGACGAGAAGAAGTCCAAAAATACTCAACAACATCCAGTGGTAAGCCTAACAAAATTTCCAGCAAGGAAACAATCCTAAGTTTGGAGAAAGGCCAGAGGAGTGACTAGTGAGGCATCCATGGGCGGACCTTGCTTAGCAGTTGAAATCTTATGGAAAAATGAAGAGAATGTCAGAAGATAATGCTCATCTGGACTCTGCGGGAGGATTTAGATAGAAAGATAGAGAACTTACCGATCTCTGAGAGCATGGAGGACTGGAGGAGGAAGCTAGATTAGGGCTTTCTTGAAAGGGCGTGAAGAAAACTAATCTAGAGCGGGACTCTGCGGGAGGAAGAAGCTAGATTAGGACTTCAGTGCCCTGCGGAGTAAGGAGACAGACCTAGAGTAGAGATTTATTGAAGAAAACTTAGAGATATCTGACTTCTGAGTTATGGGAGTGGGAGGAGGAAGATCCATGACTTGGCTTTTTTGAAGACGGGAGGAAGAAGACAATGCCCAGACTCCAGTGGGAGATCGTAGGCGGGAGGAAGAAGACAATGTCCAGACTTCAGCGGGAGATTGTCGAGCCCAGCAGAAGAGAAAATTGGGCGATCCCAGCGAGAACGAAGACCGAACCCTAGTTTAGCGAAAAAAATTGAGTGAGGGCGGCTGCCCACACTCGGCCTATCATACGTCTGCCCATGCTCCTCCCAAATCCGTCTGCCAATGACATTTTGTCATTCTCATTTTGGATCGACCTCAAAAGAAAAATGAAAGCCACTCCATTCTTGATTCTGGTATCATATTCTCCTCCCATAAGTCAGCATTATTTTGTTAATTTGTTTTTTAGGGGGCTGCAACTCATATGGTCTAAAGAACATGGACCTCAACTTCTCTCATTTATGTTATTTTCATATATATGTTATTCTAAATCAGTGTTGTGGATATCGGCCGACATGTCGAACATGCCGACCGACATGAAGGTTTAGGAGCAAAAACGACATGAAACTATTTTAGAACTGGATTGTGGCGTTTTGAAATAAACGGACCGACATGTCGGGTTTAACCGACATGCCGGCCCAAAAAAACGGCCATGTCGGGCCGTTTTTTTAAAATTAAATTTTTATTAATTATTAATTAATTTCGTTATTATTTTATTAATGAAATGAGCGGGGTCGGGCCGCTGTTTTAACTCCCCGGACCCCGCTCATTTCATTTCATCTCGTCGCTCTGCCCTAGCTCTCCCCGTCGCTCCTTCCCTAGCTCTCCCTCGCGCGCCGTCGGCACTCTATCTCTCTGGTTCTTTCTTCTCCCTGCTCGCTGGTGCTCTCTAGTTCTCTGGTGCTCTCTAGCTCGTTGGTGCTCTCCCTCTCTCGCGCGTTGTCGGCACTTTAGCTCTCTGGTTCTCTAGTTCTCTGGTGCTCTCTAGCTCGTTGGTGCTCTCCCTCTCTCACGCGCTGTCGGCACTTTATCTCTCTGGTTCTTTCTTCTCCCTGCTCGCTGGTGCTCTCTGGTTCTCTGGTGCTCTCTAACTCACTAGTGCTCTCCTTCTCTCACGCACTGTCGACACTTTATCTCACTGGTTCTTTCTTCTCCCAGCTTGTCGGTGCTCTCTCGGCTGGTGCATTCTTCTCCCTACCTCCCCCTCTCATTCTATCGCTCTGCAATTTTTTGTGTTGGTTGTTATGTTAACTGTCGGCTGTAGCATGGTGGCTGCCTTGTGGGTTGTTGCAGTCAATGACCCATTTAGTTGTTGGTGGCTGCCCTATTGCCTTATTAGTTCAGCAAGGCATGGTGGTTGTCTTGTGGCTGACTTGCTGGTTGTAGCATGATGATTGCCTTGTTGCTTTATTTGTCTTATTAGTTATTGTTTTATTTTTATTTGACACGTTTATTAATCAACAAATGATTTGAAATACACCTATTAATAGTTATTTATCCAACTTCATTTTGCAATCAATGATGCATGTATATCCAATCACATTTTTAGTTGCCTTGCTGCTTTGTGCCTTTTGATAAATAAAATGTGATATGGTTTGAAATTTTGAATGATACTTGAATGTTTTGTTCATTTTGTTGGATATTTTTAGTTCATTTTGTTTTACAAATTTTCATCTTTAAAGTGTTGTATGTTAAATGTTACATATAACTTTTAATATTTAAAAGTTCAATAGGTTGTAGAATAGGTAGTACTGTGACATATATAAAAAATAACATTTAATTACATATATAATTAATTAAATATTAAAATCTAATATATAAAATATCCCCGATATATCCCCCGATATATAAAAAACCAACATGAAAACTCAAACCGACGTGTCCCCGACATCCGACATCTGCAACATTGTTCTAAATACATGAAAATCTCAAACCACACCGCCAGAGAGTTGTCCAATTATTTTATGTATAATTCTTTTTTTTAAATCAAGATTTATTTTGTAGAATGTTTTAATTTGATTATAAAATTGATGGAAAGGTCTCATCCCAGTGTTTTAGCTTTCTTCACCATACAGTTTGAATGAATTAAAACTACAGTTTACAGATGAAATAAGGAAGCAAATAAACAATTTATATAGATAAGTAAGGAAGCTATTGTTTCATGTATTACCCGAAGTTGTACATGCTAGAAAATTGACGATTTTATGTTAGTGCAACATCTAATTTTTAGAAGGTTTTTTTAGATGTTGTGATTTTCCCTTCATTTTCTTTCAACAATATCTTTTTCTTTGTTCTCTTATTCTGGTCAGGTTAATATGGTCCCAAACATAAAGAGAATCTCTCTCATGATGAAATCAATTTCGCGGCATACCTCCTGATAGTGCCCTCACGGTGTTCCCACCTTTCAAGTAATGCAGTGCCATTGAAAGTTATAGTTTTTTTCTCAATTTCTTTAGCACATACATGTTATCAAAGAGCAAATGATGTACTCTAAGTAGCTGCCTTTAAGTGACATTTGATTTGTTAGCCATGATCATAAAATTTTTGTTGTTTTAATCTATTTACAGCTAAATTCAAGTATCAGAAGTAAATGATGATTTAAAGAAGATGAAAAATGAAAAGACAGTTGGGCCAGACGACATACTAATCGAAGTATGGAAATGTCTTGTAAATGAAGAAATTTTGTGGCTTACATGTTTTTTCAATAAGATACTGAAGTCAAAGAGGATGTCAGATAAATAGAAAGAAAGTATCAAGAACAAAGAAGATATACAAAATTGTGTTAATTACAGAGAAATTAAATTGATGAGTCATACCATGAAACTATGGAAACGAGTCATAGAAAGAAGAATAAGACGGGAGACTAACCTCTCGGATAATCAATTTGGATTCATGTCAGGGCGGTGGACCATGGAAGCTATACATCTCTTGAGGAGACTCATTGACAACTACTGAGAAAAAACAAGATTTGCATATGATGTTTATCGATCTTGAGAAGGCTTATGATAGAGTTCCAAGAGAGATCTTATGGAGAGTCTTAAAAAGGAAAAGTGTTAATGTATCATACATTGACATAATCAAAGATACGTATACAAATTCAGTGACAAGGGTGAGGACATCTGGAGGATTAACATAGAAATTCCCTATCATTGTTGGCTTACATCAAGGTTCAACTTTAAGCCCTTATCTTTTTACTCTTATCTTAAATGAGCTCACCAGACATATCCAACAAGCAATACCTTGGTGTTTATTGTTTGCAGATGATACTGTTTTGGTTGATGAGACACGCGAGGGTGTAAACGCAAAACTTGAATTTGGGCGAGACACTTTAGAAAAAAAGGTTTTAGGCTGAGCAGGGCAAAGACTGAGTATATGGAACTTAAATTTAGCAGTGCAAGAAGTACAAATGACTTTGTTATTAAGTTGGGTGATCAAGATATTTCTCGTAGTGAGTTTTTTAAATATCTTGGATCGATAGTTCAAAAAGACGGGGGTATTGATAAAGATGTGACACATAGAATCCAAGCGGGTTGGTTGAAGTGGAGAGGTGCGTCAAGGAACTTATGTGATCGTAAAGTACCATAAAACTTAAGGGCAAGTTTTACTGTACTGCAATTAGACCAGTGATACTCTATGGTTCTGAGTGTTGGGCAGTGAATTGTGTACACGAGCAAAAAATGGGAGTTGCGGAGATGAGAATGCTTAGGTGAATGTGTGAACACACGAGACTGGATAAAATTAGTAATGAATGTATCAGGGATAAGATGGGAGTAGCACTAATTGCAGAGAAGATGCGAGAAGCTCGACTAAGATGGTTTGGACATGTACAAAGGAGACGATTTGAGGCACCTGTTAGGCGTTGTGAGAGTCTAGTCACTAGGCATGTTAAACGAGGGAGGGGTAGACCAATAAAGACTTGGAGTGAAACTATAAGGAAAGACATGATGTACTTAGGCATTAGTGAGATTATGACAAAAGATATGGCACAATGGCGACAAAGGATCCATATAGCCGACCCCACTATAGTGGGATAGAGGCTTGAGTGCTGTTGTTGTACTCTATTTACAGTTAACCATTGTTGGTATTAAATTTTGTAAATTATACACTCCGCTCCGTGTCTTCCATAAGGTATGACACTATCATCTTCGTCATGCTCCATCATAGGGACTCTCGGCCGAAGTTCTACATCATCGCAATGAAGATACTCTCTCCCACTGATTAAATGGACTCACTCTATAGAGTTTATGTTTCTCATGCTCACCAAATGTATAGAATCTTCTATAAAATGGAGTCAGGCAAGCACTGGTTTAGAAATCATGTGAAATAATTTCATATATATCAACATTTCAGTGTTTTTAGTTTGTAGATTATGCAAGAAATTTATGCATTCAGATAAGTTGCGTTGAAAATACGCTTTTCATCAATTCTTTATTCTATTTAAAGCACTTTATTTGTCTTCAATATTCTGTTCTTTGAACCATTTGCAGCTCTACTCCATCAGATCTTTTGTATACAATGCATGGCTCTAATTTAAGAACTGTGGATGTTGCTAGCTTGAATATTGGCTATTAGGACTGCTGCTTACTTTTACTCCATTTAGAGCCTGCACTCAATTTCATCAGTAAGCGAATGATAATCACCTTCTATCCAATCAAAGAAACCCTCAATAATATAATTGGCTAGTCAGGAATCTCTAAACACTGTATTATTACACCACGAAGAAGAAGACAATGTATCAATTGCACCGTACATATGAGAAGCAGGAAGAGCGACAATCAATGAAGTCAAAAGTAGCAATTCACGAACCTAAGTGGAAGAAGAAGAAGAAAAGGAAAAACGGAAAATAAAAGGATTGAAACAGCCCTAACCTGCTCAGAAGCTCCAAGACCCGTACCCTCTTTCCAACCACTCCTCTTCAACAACTGCAGGAATCCAGCAGATTAAAGATGAACGACATTAGAAAACGAAAGCAGAAACAAACGCGCGAACCCTAGAAAAGAAAGCAGAAGAATACCTGAAAACCTAGGTTAGAAGAATCCAGTGCTCTTGAGTTCGATCCCATCTCCTCAATCTTCGATCACAGCAGCCGCTCAAACTAAATATCCGGCGTCGGTTTCCAAAGGAAGCTCGTTTAACGGCGAACAAACAGTCGGCGAGGTCGCAACTCCGTGAGAGAGCACGGGGTTGGGGTTGGACAGGGCGAGTCGAAGTATTCGCGATTCTATGAAAAAAAAATCAAATTTGTTATCCGCCATCGAAATAATTATTTAATTATAAATAAAAAAAATCAGATATTCAATTCTACAGCTGCACAATATATATTATTACATCAGATATATATTATTACATCAAATTTGTTATCCCGATCGTCGGACTGATCGGGACGGAGTGATTGTTTGAAGGATAATATGGATAAGGTGGGATTCATTATATTAAATATAATAAATGTTGGGGATCGCTCAAGGTTTCGATAGATTGGGCTAAATTGGACCGCCTTATCCCGGGAGCGGTCGAGCGCACCAATTGTCACAGTAAGTAAAAAGCTGGAAAAAAATTAACGTGGAAAACTCATCAATTGGGTGAAAAACCATGTGTGACCGGGTCTGTGCTGACCAAACCTCCACTATTTGCGTGTTATGGTACAATACTCTTTTGAAGAACTCGAGGGAGAAATGCCGCCTCTCGCTACAATTTGTTGAGAGAGAGTGGAGGGAAAGCTCAGAGGGTGACAAATCACCACTCGCGGACATAAGTATCTTTTTGGTGAGTTGTCAGGAGCGATGTGCATGTTGCGCCTTGAAGTCCTCTATTGGTGCATGGGAGCAACCTGTTGCGCTACGTTCTAATGATGTCTGGGGCTTGGAAGCTCGAGTGTTGTGCTCGGCGGGTTTGGTCTGATGACACCGAGGAGACTTGGTTGTCCCGGCGGAGCGTGCGGAGACGTGCTTGCAACGGTCTTGATGGCAGAACGCGCGGAGACGTGCATGCAACGGTCTGGATGGCAGAGATCGTCGAAGGGCGCTTGAAACAGTCTCGACGACGAGGCGCGCGGAGGCGCACTTGGACGGTCTTGACGGCGGGGCGTGCAGAAGCCAAATGTAGACAAGGTAACCAATTACAATGAATGAGAAGTGTTCTCCGCACAGTATCAAAGCATGTGTCATCTCTCTACTCGCACGAAGGTTGTGTAAAAAAGAGCCACCGACGAATACAATGGATCCCCCTCATCCCTGATCGTAATATTCTTGTTCGTTCCCGTGGGTTCATGTGTTTGCATCCCATGGTAGAAGCTATCATTGCTTCTATAACAATGGTCCCATTGCATTGATCTACAGTCTTCTACTTCCTCATGGACGCCTCCTTTGTATCAGTATCCCGCGTCGTGCGTCACATCAACAATCTTATGTGTTGATGTCAACAACTTCTATTGTGCAAAACAACTTATTGAGCATTATAGCCTTCTTGAAACAGTTGCAATAACCTTGCATCGTGTTGTGTCCTGCTAATTGTTACAATCACTTATAGCATGGTATATTAGTTCAGAACCTTACACTTCTTCTCTACCTAATATAACTTCTCCAGGATGTGCCTTCTATGTCAGCTCTTGCTACTCAAAATATGCCAAATTATTTCAAACAGTTTACTTTGTTTTCTTGCATTTGACAGGAAAATCACTCCCACACCACATCAAAAACCCTTGATGATTCCAACTACCCTGTCTACTCTGGAAAGTGTGATTTTGCTTTCAAAAGTTGTCGTTCTTTGGATCCCCAAAAAAGGAGTAGATCGCCACATTTATGTCTCTTTATAAAGGAGTAGATCCATTTGGAACCAAAAGTACTAATTGAGCATCTAATTTCATCAATTAATATTAGTATTTTATCATCCAAAAAATCATGGACAAAATTGGAAGATAACTGGTGCTAATTTTAATCAATACAAGAACTGTTCTAATGTTGTAAAACATGCATCATCGGTGCTAACCCACGGAGGAGAAGGGGCGTGGAAGAAGACGCGAGCACCAGTAACAGGATGCTCAAACGAAATACTCTCCGCATGGAGATCATGGAAATGGCAATCCACCCCCTTCCACACATGAACTCCTCCGTACTTCACGTCGCCCCTTATCGGAAACCCTAGATGCTGGCAATGCAATCGTATCTGATGCGTTCTTCCGCTCTCGGGATAAGCTCTCACCAAAACTCCGTCGACCTCCTCGCCCTCGGTTCCGGCGCAACCGTGCCCTCGCTCTTCGACCACGACAGACCGCGGCTCTATGTCCGGATCTCTGAGCTTAGCTTTCCCGTTTACGGAAAGAACTTCGAAGGAGGTGGCCATGGACTTCACCAGAGATCCTCCGGGAAGGACTCTGCCGATATCCGACGCCGAATAAACCCGCCACGCGCCGAATTTGGACCTTCCGTGACCGGAGCTGATCCTGATCTTGTCGTGAATCGGCGCGCGTCCGGCGCAGAATGCGAGGTAGGTTTTCTTGATCTTATGATCGGTGAATGCCTTCACTAACTCGGCGGCAACATTGTTGGACTTGGTGACGATCATCAGTCCACTGGTATCTCTATCCAACCGGTTAGCCAGATGAAGATTGGATTGAATGGTTGAAGTTCCTGCAAAGAGCATGATGATATCATTAGAGTAGAGAGATGAGGGGTTTGTTAAAATATGTGTTGACAACAGTTATGGCCGCCACCAAGAAGAAAAACATTTAATTTTGAACATAAAAGTGGATGAAATTCCTAATGTGAGATTAGAAATGTCGGCTCATGATCACAGCATTTACGACTGCCATCATCGTGCCAAACGGACCTGAGGTCAATAAGTTTTTTTGGATCTGTTCTACAGATGAATGGGGTTAGAGATGCTAATATAATTATGGAAGTTTAGGGTGGATGGTTAAAAAGAAAGAAGTGAATCAAGCGGTTGTGATGTTGCCTCAGTGTTTTTAAAAAAAAAAAAAAAAAAAGGGGTTGAAACACAAGCTATGTTATTGCAATTTATATTGAAATTTTTTAAAGCAACCAAGAATGTATTATTCACTTAATTTGGAGCAAGCACATAGACAATTATGTCCTAGTTAATCTGAATTTGACCTTCAGGTGTTTAGATCAAAAAATGACCGTTATTTTCCCCCAAATTCAAAGAAACCAACTGAAAATTATGTTTGGTTGAGTAGGAAACTAGGATGGAGTATTTAGCAAATTGTTATTTAAAGATATCAAATTACACAACATAACATTACCATCTCCGTGAACCAAACTGTGAATCTACAAATGAAATTTGAAATGCGGAGGCAGTAGCAATAAAAGAGGAGGATACGAGTTATTTCATTGATTCTTCTTAACTATTTTAATGCGAGAAGCTTCATGGATAGGCACGTCTGGGATTTTATGTGATCGTAGAGTTATCATTAAAACTGAAAAGGCAAGTTTTACTGTACTGCAATTAGACAGGCGATGTTATATGCTTCTAAGTGTTTGGCAGTGAATTGTGTACATAAGCAAAAAACGAGAGTTGCTAAGATGAGAATGCTTGGGTGTGTGTGAACACACGAGACTGGATAAAATTAGGAATGAATGTATCAGAGGAATAAGACGGAAGTGACACCAAATTGCAGAAAAAATGCAAGAAGCTCGATTAAGATGGTTTGGACATGTACAAAGAAGATCATTAGAGACACCTGTTAGACATTGTGAGAGTTTAGTCACTAGGCCTTGTTAAACGGAGGAGGGATAGAACAATAAAGACTTGGAATGAAACTATAAGAAAAAACATGATGTACTTAGGCATCAGTAAGATTGACTACAGATACGACACAATGGCGACAAAGGATCCATATAGCTGTAACGATCAAGTCGCTACGAGATCGCCGAAGAGATTGCCGGAGATAGAACAATAGTTAGGATAAGTGCCGGCGATGATCCGGTGGGAAATGACCTAGAGGTCGGTAGGAGAGAGAGATAGAACCCATTAAGGGAGAGAGGCGAAATAAGCTAGGAGAGAGAAATACTAAACTTCATTATAATTCTTGTTCAATTACAGTTACAATGACATCTATTTATAGTCATCCAATATAAGATGATATGTACACAATTACCAATATATCCCGTATATCTTGTTACAATAGCCGACCCCACTATAGTGGGATAAAGACATGAGTGTTGTTGCAATTGTATATTTTACTTCGGGTAGCAGTGCTGGTTCTCTTCCATCGCTCACAGTCGATGCACGAACCTCTCCCCTCACGGCACCAGTCGACGCACAAGCATCGCCTCATTCGATACATGGTCTCCTTACCAATCGGCCCTTAAGGCTTCGTTTGGTGCGGCTTATTTGCTCCGGTAAGTTCCATCAAAAACCGATATTATCATAAAATGTCTGTTTGGCAAGATAAATGCATGAAATTTTTTGTGTGATCGGGTGTTCACAAACAACTTCATGTGAACACCTCCGCCACCGCGCCAAACGAAGCCGGAGTCTGCACTTGATGCACGGCTCGCCTTTAGTCCATGCTCATGCTCAACTCGACTCACAAGTTTCCCTCCTGCTCGATTGGTTATCTGTATGGTCATATAAATTGCTCTCCTTGTGAAGAAACTGAAGCTTACCTAATTTTTTCCAAGAAGCACGAGCAGGTTTTGGTTCTCTCCCTGAAATCACAAGCTTTACCTCTCTTGTTCGCTGGTTCCTGCCCTCATTCTGAAGTCGCTGCTGGACGAAATTGTAAGGTGCTGATCTCTCGGTTTCTCTTCAGAAGAAGCGAGACTATCTTGTTTTAATTTCCTGTATCAGATCTCTCTTGCATTGTAAGCAAACAGCGTGATTCGTACCTCTCTGGTTGATTTTGTTCTTCTAGATCGGATTGAAGTCTCGGATTTTTAACTCAGGTTTACTGGTTTGAACTAAATTATTATAAGGATCGTGGCATCAAACCCTTCGAAATTTTCAGGATAAAATTCATAAATCAAAGTCGAACATCAAAGAAAATTAGCTTACTATCTAAGGATGCTAAACGGTGATTTTAAGTCAACTCCAGATCGAAACGATTTGGCTTTAAACCAGTTATCGGGATATAAATTGGATAGTGATTCCAAAAACAAAAAAAAAAACTTACTGGAAGAAGACGAAAGAGAGGAGAGCATGGTTTCGCAATAGATCCCAGAGGGTTTATTGACAACAACGAGCCAATCGTCCTCAAAGATGATGTCCTTCGAAGAAAGAGCAAATGTCCCAGACCTAGCGGCGGCCGACGTCGCGCGGTGGAGCTCCATCGCCTTCGATAGGGCTGGGTAAGGCGGAGAGATCGGACTCGGGAATCCGCCGGCTGGTTTTGTGTTTTCGTGGCCGCCGCTTGCGGAGCTGTCCGAATCAGCCGAAGCCATGATCCAGCGCCGGGAAAGGCGTCGGCTGCAGATATTGAAGGGAGATGGGGACAGATGGAGAGGGATGCTACCGTTGGAAAAAAAATGCGGTGCGGATAGTTAAAATTGCAGTGCGAATAGTCAAAATTGCGGTGTGGATAGTCAAAACTGCGGTGTGAATAGCCAAAACTGCGATGCAGATAGCATTTTCGAGAGTTTTGGCATTTTGTACTCTTAATTTTTATATTTGTGCCCCCAATTATTGACTTGGGTCACTTTGCACACGGATCCATATTTCAAGAATATTTAGGTTTGGGCAGCAGAAAAAATGATCATTTTGATACCTCGCATCCTGAATTATTAGTGTTGCTTGAATTCCTTGAATGAGCATTTTTGAAGTTGTCTAGACCTAAATATCCTTAAAATTTTGTCCCAAGAATGCAAAGTGTCACAATTCAGTATTTGCAGGTGCAAAATATCAATTTTAAATATTCAAGATGCAACGGATCAATTTTAAAAAGTCATGATGCAAAGTGTGTCTAAGCAAATATTTTCCATACATACATTATTACTGTATAACCATAGCCAATATTCAGTGTTGGCTTGCACAGTTTCACAGTGAGAGTTGGAGTTTTAGGAATTGGAAGGTACTAAACAATTTAGCCGTATAATTTCACCCTAATGGAAATGCAACAAAAATGAAGAAACAAACGAACCCTAAAACTAGCTTTTGAAGTGCCTCTATTCTGCTCTTGTCGGGGCCACACTAGAAATTGATACCCATAAAATGGCGGAATAGAAGCCAATCAATGAACTAATGGGAAGTTAGCACATGTCTAGTTGATTTAGCACTCGCCATCAAGTAATATAGAAGTCGTTATCGACAGTACTGTTGCGGGTCATCCGGTTTTCTCGGTCTGGAAAATCGGACTACTTTAGTTCGAAATTTGACCCGGCATGCAAACAATCAAAGAAAAGCAGCAGCAAATGACAAAAAAAAAATTTGATGTGGAAAACCCGGAAAGGGTAAAAAATCACGTGATCGGATCTGTGTCGGGCCAAAATCCATTATATCGTTGGAGTTTACAAGAGTTTGGGATGATTCGTTGGAGAGTGATAGACCACTTTTCCGTTACAAGTACGAAAATGATGAAAAAGAAACTAAGTCATCGGAGCATTGATGAAAGCACTCCGGCTAAGAGAATTGCTAAGTCCACGGAACCTCGATGGAAGCGTTCCAGCTGGGAAAAATCTCAAAGTGCATGGAGCCTCGATAGAAGCGATGCTGCTGAAGCGAAGTTTTGATGGGAGTGCCCTCGCGGAGAAGAATGTCATGCCTTGGAAGTATGATGGAACATTTTCGCTAGAAGGGGAGCGGAGGAAATTTCTGAGCAGAGGATCAGTCTAAATGCACGACCTTGCTGGAAAACCTCAGAGCTTTTTTCTAACCTATGGAGTTGCTCATCTTCAAATAAAGACCTGAGTGCCTATTTATAATTTTCTGGAGGGAAATACTGGTAATTGCGTCAGAGCTTAATTTGTGCTGGTGAATGTCGTCGCTTCGTTTCGGTCACATGAATCACCAAATTTAACAAAATGATGAGAATGCCCCCTGGGCAGTCCGGGCGGCCCAGGAAGGGTGCCTAATGGCGGTGGCGTCCGGCGGCGGCGCGACCAGAGGTGCTTGCGCGTGCTGCGCGCCCCGTTAGTCGCGCGCACGTGCTCCCCATTGGCGCGCGTACGCGCTTCCCAGCGGCGCGCGCTGTGCCTACTTTGGCGTGACTTGCTCGTGCTCGGGTCAGAGGTGCTTGCGCGTGCTTCTCCTTGCGTGGTCGCTAAGACCACTTGACCTAACTCATGATTTCTTAAGGGAAACCCAACAAATGCCCCCACATTTTCACGAGCCATGATCCACAAAGTGATGAGCGCAAATTTTTTTTTTCCGACTGGAGACGCCTCGGGACTCTGCTCATTAACTTTGACTATGAATAATTGCTTGCTGAAAATTAGAATAAGAGGATGTTTCCTGCTATATAATGAAGAATATTATTTGTCATTTATGCGAGATATGTGGCTAAGATAGTCTTTACTTCCCTGCCGCTTTTGAGACAGAAGAATTTGATAAGAGATATTCTATTATCACGGACACCTTCCATTATGAACCCTCTTTCGAAAGTTATATATTGGAGATGGTCATTCGCTCTTCTTCTTATGCTAATGTAGAGATCTTGGAGCATTTGCTTGGAGTTTGTGTGGTCTTACCATCATCATGTCTCTCTTGAAAAAGGCGAGTATTTTCATGAAAGATTGTTATGCCTTGGTGACAAAGAACAAATGAGCCGAAGGGGGATGTGTGGAGAATGCCGTACATGGAGGCGTTGATGTGGGGGTGCGCAGAGGAGATGGCAGAAACCCTGCATGGGCATATAATATCGAGATATATCAACCGATATATTAGCAACCATATCAACCAATAGTGAATATATCCGATGATAAATTCCGAAGACATTTTATAAAAAAATAATAGAAACATGTTATGCCGGCCATATAGAAGATATCCACAACATTAAGATGTAGATGATTGAGAATGTCATAAGCTAAAGCAAAAGAAGCCTCCTAAATGAATAATCATAAGCAAGAGAAGTAAATGCATTTGTGACCCCACGCTTTAAAAAGTTTTGGACCCAAGTTTCCCTCCATAAAGGACCATGAGAGGAGTCATTTCTTCTATGTTTAACACAGTTTTTATTAAAATCATGAACAAAGACTAAAGAGCTTGACACTCTAATAGCAATATGAAATATTACTCACCCTCTAGACTTCAACCAAAAGTCAAATGGGCAAATGTGATGCACAGATCAATTTAGTAACAACTAGCTGAGCATGTTATTCTTATAACATAAGAAAAAGGCAAAAATAACACTTTCTTATATTTAAGAAGTTCAAAAAACCCTTGTCATCGCTACAAAGTCTGTTACAATTTTGGCAGAAAACTCAAAAGCTACAAATTCAAAATTAAAGGAGTATATGAAACTAGTCATTAAGGACTACCACACATCTTCACTATTTGCACAAAGTCGCCAAAAATCAGTAGGCAGCATCCATTTGGAGCCAAATGCATGGCCAAGAGAGTTTGATGTTATGTCTCGGAACGGCTTAGTCTCAAGTCGTCACCGAGGAAGATTGCTCTTCAAAATGTGAATGAGGGAGTTACTGCCTTGGAATCTTCCTTTAAAATTTGCAGCCTTCTTGCACTTGATCTCCTGCCAATAACATATAAAATGCTACTAAAAATAAAACGCTCTCCTTTCAACATAAATTGTTCTAGTTTTCCTGGGAAGATAAATAGATTAGAACAAATACCCTAATGCTCAAATTTCGCGAAGAATAAATGTATAACACCCCATTAGGAGTGGAGAATGAGGATTCATAAAGTCAACCCAAATAGGGAGGTTCATAATGATATTGTATTTTTTTGCATTGGACATTTCCAGTCATGAATGTAAACATCAATTAGTCCACTGATTTTTCCCATCTTTGGGAGAAGATAAAAAGAAATAGGATAATAGCATTCTTTTACTTACTAATTGTGACAAATATCATTGTATTAATTGATAATTATATGTAGATAATTAAAAAAGTAAGAAATATATCTTATATCTTAGGTCTTTAGAAAATAATGATTGTTGCATCAATCTGTTCAATGATTCTGTCCTCGTGCACTTCAATTCCTAAGAAATATTCTAGTTTTTCTAGATCTTTTATTTTGAACTCCTTGGACAGGCATGCTTTAAGCCACGCGATTTCTTCCAAATAAGTTCTTATGATAATGATATCGTCGACGTAGACAATGAAAATATTCACGTTCTTTGCTTTTCTCTTAACAAAGAGGGTATGTTTCAGCATTATTTCTCAAATATCCATATGAATAACATCAAAAAGGAATCAAACTAGAAGAGGATAAATATGTCAGATTATTTTGTACATGTTTAAAAACTTCACAAACAAAAGTGCTCAAAGTTAGGAAACATCAAAACATCTTGAGAAGATAGCATGTGAAGAGGTGTCAAAGAAGTTGATGCCCCTTTGCACATCCGCGGGAGTAGTATGAAAAAGAGCTTGAGGAGTTGGATGGTCCAACATGCACAGGCCCTTGCAGTTCCTACCACTACCAATACACTGTTTTGTTGCCAGCACTTGAAAAACACAACCATCAGATAGGACAATTATTAAATAGTTTAAGGATGTGGTCAAACGACTAATAGACAATATGTTTCGAGAAAATGTAGGAGTATGTAAAACAAATGTGAAAGGCACAACAGTGGAACATCAGATGGTCCCCTTGCCAGCAATGAAAGAATGAGAGCCCTTGGCAGTGATAACTTTATCACACGTCTCGAGAGGAGGGGTATGAGGAAAACCTGACAATGACTTGGTCATATGATCAGTCCGACCATAGAGTTGAAGATACACTCAGATTGCTAGTGGAGGCAGACTGGGAGGGAGCACCGGATGTCGGAAAGGTAGTGGTGGAAGAGTTTCCTAGAAAGTGTACTAGATGTCGCAGAGCATCCAGTTCATCGGTGGAAAAACAGTCAGAGAGAAGCCTACCAGGATCATCAGCAGTGTGACAATAACAACACGTAAGCCTTTATCCCAATATAGTGGCGTAAACAACGTGAGCAACAGGAAAATTAGGCTGACATTGACTACCATTCCCACGACCACCGACGAAGGGGCAAGGTGAAGATATAGGTGAAAATAGGAGTCCTAGACTAGGAGTGACTCGACCGATGCCAGCACGGGCAGAACGATCGGGCACCCTGCCAAAAGTGAGAGAACGCCAAAGATCCTCATCATCCAAGACCATGTTGAAGTCCTTCCGAAGAGAGGGAAAAGGCTAGCAGATCACGACATGCTTGGGAACTGTTTCAAACTCCATAGAGACCCATCAGGAAAACATGGAGACGATAGTGATTCTCCGTGGTTTTAATGCACGAGCGGCGGCGATGCATGCGGGAGTGAAGTCCTCGAAGTAGTCGAGTTCTTGATAGAGACGTTCAAACTCAGAGAAGTACACGGCAACACTAAAGGAGTCTTGCTTAAGTTCGAAAAGAAGTCTATTGAGCCCGTACACTTGGCTAAAGCAACCAATTTGAGAATAAGTCTTGTGAGTCCGAGTCCATATCTCAGAGGCCGAGTCCATAAGCATATAGCTACAATATACTAAAATGGTAATATAGTGGAGTAGCCACGAGACAACGAGAGAATTGTAAGTGTCCCACTTCCTTCATGTAGGATTAATACTGAGGTTGAAAAATGGTCAATATACCCATATAGTTGGTGATTGTGAATGACATGATATGCCTCTCGGGAACACTCGAGATAATTGGAGACATCCAAAGGTATGATGGCAACCAGGAAGGCCCCGTAGAAACCATGGGTCCGCAAAAAATCATTACTCAAAGGGTTTGTAACAGGAGAGGGCCTGAACATAAATTCAAGGTGCCTGTCATTAAGATACTCCATGAGGTAAATAGAAGGGAAGGGAACCCGCAAAAAGGTGATCCAGAGAGAGCTTGCATAGGAAGAGGAGAGCAAGTCGGGTTCCGTAGCTCGAGGCAAGAGTGCCAAATGGAGTGCTCAAAGCGAAGCAGTGAGAGCTCACAACGACAGGGAAGCAGATAGAGCTCGCAGCATCCGGTATCTTGCAGCAATAAGTGACTCGCAGCGGAGGCAAGCAACAAGGACTCGCACTGCAAGCAGAAGATCAAAGCGACTGGGAAGCGCAACGAATTCACAATGATTGGCGGAAGCTCGTAGAGACTGGTGGAAGCTTGCGACAACTAGGAAGCAGAGAGAGTTCGCAACAACATGTGAGAGCTCATATCGATTGATGGCTCCAGCAATTCAGAAGGAGGTCGCATTGGGAGATCGACCAGAGCTTGCAGTGACAGAATTCACAGGAAAACACAAGCGCAAAGTGTGCAAGCAGATGGATGTAAATTGTTGGGTCGATGTTACAGTTACACATGCCGACGGGACACGCACATGCTAACGAGACGCCGTGGTGAGTCCGGACACGGTGGGAGACGATGAAGGGTCCGTCTGGAGGAGTAGAGACCGAAGACGCGGCGTGTAACACCCCAACCGAGTTTAACAACAAATCAGTAGTCCGGTCGGGCCCCGTGATAAGTAGTAAACTAAGTAACGGTAATAAAACTGGTACAAAGTAGACATGATTTAAAGTACTGAAAGTAAACATACAGTGGAAGTAGAAAATGTAGCTAAGTGTAAAAGTGTACCTCAAATTCTGATTTTACAGAGTCATCTAAAATTGAAAATATAACATGAATTGAAATACTAAAAACCTAGAATAACCTACCTATACAAATCCCATGACCTGGTGATTCCTGTAAAAACAAGATCTAAACTGGGTCAGGCCCACTGAAGAGTAAGAAAGACTACTCCTTCTAGCAACACTAAAAAAATAAACTTTTTCGTGTACTAAGAATATGTAATAATGAGTACTAATCTTATCATTTCACACTTTGATATGTTCATGTATTTGACTGATTATGAGTTGTCTCATTATCTGAATTCTACTGGTTAATGAATTTTGAAGTTTCTGAATTATGTCTGCGATAAGTTCAAGTAAGATTAATGATTGTCTTAATAAGCCTTATTATTAATGGCGACTGTGCCAAAATGAAACCTAGAGTCTGGGAGAAAACCTGATGGTGCCTTGAACTGAGGTAGATTTCATGAATATCTTATTAAATCTTGCTTTTAATGACGATCGCACAAGCAGAAAACTATAATTTGTGTGGCAAACCTGGTGATGGCCTGAATTGAATGTCCCTCGAGAGGAAACACAGACTCCTATCTCAGGAGCTTCATATCTGGAAACAAGGGTCATCGACCCTAAGTTTGAAACTCGTATGGTGGGCTACTGGCCCTGTGAACACGGTGGTGTGCCTCCACCAAACACATGAGGGAGAACCCCTCACGTCATTTTTTGGACTGATCTAGTCTAGTGGTTAGTGAGACACTCATGGGGTAAAGCCCAACTTGAGTACAATAGATTAAAGTTTTACATATGTTTTTACTTTAGCCAAAATGTCTCTAACCGTTTATATTGTTTCTGTTCATGGGTAAAACTGAGCACTTCCATGATCTGACTGTAAATCCGGTTATATCAACTTGATTAACGTCTGGTTAGTGTTCTAAGTCTAAATACGTTCTGTTACTTATTCAATATATCTTACTTATTCATTATTGGCTTAATTTGTAACAATAAGAATTTTATATCTTTATGCACGTATGCTGGCATAATTTAATCAATGAATTATACAAAATGATTTGTCTAATCAAAATAAGTCGAATTTCTTACAGCGGTGTTGCGACGTTCATACACCTGACGCGGTGGCATAGCATCCTTTGAGTGGGGTACAAACTAAGGTACTGGTAAGAACTCACTTCGTCCCGCCCTGCGTTTGAAATTTTGTTTTTGCCCTGCGATTGAAAATTAGATCGACAATAATTACAAACTAATACAATTTTTATTAAATTAGGGTTTCACCATAAAATATTTCGACAACAAAAATTGACACTGCAATGAACAGAAAAGAACTACCCCTCTTCGGAAAGTGGTGGAAACAGATCCTTGAAACGGGGTCGGCTATATCCAAATCTAAGATCGTCGTTCACCTAGAAGATCCATTAACCGAAAAAGGGCAAAAGTGGACATTCTGATAAATTCCTACAGAAGACACTTGAAAATCTGATTTTCCTCAAAGGAAATAGTTGTTACCAGAAAAAAATAAGTGCGCCGGAGGAACAACGACCGCGGCCAGGAAACCTCTGCCTCTACTAGGGTTGCTATGGTAGACAGGAAATAAAACCCCCAAGTCCAAAACAACTATTTGGCTTCACAGAATGAATTGAATTCAATGTTGAGGAATTCTACTCATAAACAGAGATGAGAAAGCAAAGAATCTACGAATCAAGAGGAAAAAGAGGTCTGAGCCACTACCAGAAAGTCCCAAACTGAGGAAGGGGAAGTGGCTGCAGTCGACGGTTTAGCACACGCCAACCAGACGGAAAACCCTCTTTGGGTGGCCGCCGGTTGCAGGTGAGAAAGGGGAAATGACAGAACCTCTAGCGGAGCAAGCTAGAGGCGAAAGTCTCGATTGCCTGCAGAGAGGAAAGTGTCGTCGGGGAGAAAGCGTCGATCGCGGGAGAGAGGGATCAGCGGTTTAATGAAAAACTTGGGTTACGGGACTTAATAAACCGTGCAGGACACTAACAGCGGTTACAAAACTGTAGGAGAGAATATTGAACCGACACTTCCCTTGGAAATAAATATTTGGGATTTCCATTGTATTACAAAATTGTCATTATCCTAACACTTAGAGATATTTATACGTTACGCCCTCACGCTAAAAATTAAAATACGTCGATCACAACTCAAACGGCTAAGGAAATAAATCCACTAATTGACGCTCAAGATTTATCATACAAAATTCATACCTCGACCAGACTCTACCTCGATCAATCACGCTCGAGATTGGACCCTGCAGTAAAATTTTATCTTTGCGTCAAATTACGGATGTTACAAATCTCCCCTTCTAGTAAAATTTACGTCCTCGAAAATTACATTCATACCTGAGTCAAAGAGGAAAGCATATTTTTCACTGCTCCGAAGTTCATCTTCTCTTTCCCAAGAATACCTGGTCAGCCACAGATCATCCAAAGAACCTTTACAAACGAGATCTCTCTGTTCCTGAGCTTCTGAATCCTCGAGTCCACAATTCAGACTGGTCTAACCCCGATACTAAGATCTGATTCGATTGGTGCTTCCTCGGCACTGATTATCTAACAAGGGTCTCTAACTGCTCTTCTTAAATAAGAGACGTAGAATACATCATGTAATCAACCCACTTCCTCAAATAATGTTGTTATGTATGCAACCTCGCCTAAGCGCTCAAGTACCTCTAAAGGACCAACGAATCTTAGACTCAATTCCTTTATACGCTTGGTTCTAGATACATCCTTGACTGGTCTGACTTTCAGATAAACGTAGTCTCTGACGCTAAATTCCACTAACCTATACTTCTGATCATAGTACTTGGTTTGTCAGTCCTGAGCTATTTTCATATGGTCTTGAATAAGCTTGACTCGAGCTGAGGTTTTATTAATCCAAGATTCTTTGTTAGCAATATCTTTTCACTTCCAACCCAACATAACAGTGTCTGACAACGTCTTACCAAACAGAGCCTCAAAAGTGTCATTTTAATGCTTGATTTGAAACTGTTATTGATTATTGTATGAAAAACTCAATTATAGTGACATATTTTCCCCCTTACCTTCAAAGTCTAGGATACACCCTCTGCGCATATCTTTCATGATTATATTGGTGGAGAAAGGTTGTACTGAAAAGTAGTTCAGTGCCCAAACACTCATGAACTTATTTGCATTCCTTAGAGATAAATCTGTCATCTTTATCTGAAATAATCATTTTTGAAACACATACAGTCGGACTATCTCATCCACATACAACTGAGTCAATC